>CABFPE010000858.1:215563-229423 GCA_900660155.1 Hofstenia miamia | reverse complement strand
AAAAAATTTGCTAATGACATCATAAAACAAAACACAAAAGGTTATATGGTTTCATATGATATTAAGAGTCTATACACAAATGTACCATTGGAAAAATCAATTGATGCTGCAATTGAACTCCTTAAGAATAAGAACACAAAAATTTACAATCTGGAGTATAACACAACAAAAGAACTATTAACTTTAGCAACGAAGAATACTTTAATGGAATTTAATAACACATTTTATCGTCAAAAGATGGTTTAGCCATGGGAAATCCGTTAAGTTCTACTCTTGCAAATATATATTTAACTACAATTGAAAACAAATTTACAACATCAGACATCCACTTCATTTATTATCAACACTATATGGATGATATATTTGCATTAGTAAAAGATGAAGAAACATCAGAAAACATACTTACAAAATTGAATTTAATTGATAAAAATATTCAGTTTACAAATGAGATTGAAACTAAGAACAAATTTCATTTTTTGAATGTACAAATAATTAGAAAAGATAAAAAATTTAAAACTGGAATCTATTGTAAACCAACAGACACAGAATTATTGAACTACAATTCAAAAACGCCTTTAAATTTCAAAATATTAAAGGATATATTCATCGAATATTTGACAATTGCAACAAATATATAACAATTAAAAAAATGGCAAATTTAATTTATAAATATAGTCTTCTTTTGTGTTTAAACTTGGTTGCAAGGATTTTATAAAAATACTCTCAATAATCTTTAAATTACTTGATCTTGACGTCTAATGTAATATTTTTGTTTCAAAATTTAGTCCGCATTTATTATAAACCAACAGACAAAGGATTGTTATTGAACTACAACTCAAATATGCCTTTAAATTACAAAATATCATTAATTAAAGGTTGTATTCATCGAATATTTGACAACTGCAGCACATATAGAACAATTAACCAAGAAATAGGAAAACTTAAGATCGAATTAAAGAAGAATGAATATCCAAATAATTTCATAGATCGACATATTAAGAAATCATTAGAAGACATTTTAATTAAAAACAAAAGATCAAAAAACAATCAAACGAATTATGAACATTGTTTTAAGATCGAATATAGAGGACTTCATACCGAAAACATGATCAAAGAACTCAAAAAAATATCAATAATTAAAGAAAATGTTANTAATTAAAAACAAAAGATCAAAAAACAATCAAACTAATTATGAACATTGTTTTAAAATCGAATATAGAGGACTTCATACCGAAAACATGATCAAAGAACTCAAAAAAATATCAATAATTAAAGAAAATGTTAGATTTATATATAGCAATCATAAGCTAAGAACAATATTTCAATTAAAATCTACAACTGAAGAGACCAATAAATCAAATATAATTTATCAAATCAAATGCACCTGTGGTGAAGATTATATTGGTTTTTCTAGTAGACAACTATCAAGAAGAATTAAAGAACATGAGACCAGTTCTAATATATCTAATCATCTAAATAAATGCGGACTAAATTTTGAAACAAAAATATTACATCAGACGTCAAGATCAAGTAATTTAAAGATTATTGAGAGTATTTTTATAAAATCCTTGCAACCAAGTTTAAACACAAAAGAAGACTATATTTATAAATTAAATTTGCCACTTTTTAAAATTTAAGAAATTATAATTATATTGTAAAATCTAGTACATTTAGAGGGAATAATTTGTAAAACTGACGATGACTTGGTAAGTCGAAAAATATCTTACATGTTCTTATTAAAGTACTTTAAAGTCGACACATATGTTCCATCTGAATTTGTCATAGTAAAGTGCCTGCAGAATTTTACGAAATGTATTGTAGCTTTCACGCAGGTTCGCCGAGTATGCCACAGGAACAGACGGATATTTATTCCCATTATGCAAAAGAACGGCTGTGATACTTTCTTTTGACGCATCTATAAACAATCTCCATTCCATCGGGGCATGCACAAAACGAAACTCTTCAAAAAGTGCCTCAATATTAGTACAATAGGAGAGATCGCCGTCTTCCATAAAATACGGAGAAAAATTTTTGTATCACTTCCTTAATTGTGTTACCTTTATATCAGCTTCTAGCAGGTTCCACTGTTGTAAGTGGGAGGCACTCATTGACAAACTTAAGTCTCTTACTAAGTCATTGAGGTCTTCTGTTGTAATCAAGTGAATTTCGTTACCATCATTAATACTACTCGACAAAACAGGAGACTTGGTACTAGGCGATTCAAGTTGAGATTCGTTGCTTGAGGATATACTGCTATCTTCTGATGCTTGGGGTGGAGTGGCAACTGGCATTGACGAATAATGCAGAATTGGTCGCAAAGCTGCTTTTAAGTTGGGATATTGGATAGTGTGCCTGTTCTTCTTTACAGTAAGTAGTATTATAGGGGGAGGGAGATCTCACAAACTGACCTTGAGAATTGCTAACTCACAGATATTGACAAGTGTTTAAGTTGCTTACTCACCTACTTAACAAACCTTGATTGACAGCTCACAAAGTGCTTTTTGACAGGTTGGGGTAAAAGTGTTAATGTGTATTTGACACTTATCGCTAATTGATTTTTTAAAATGGATTTGCTTACGAATGATTCATATTATGGTCAATTTAGTTTACACTGTTTTATATGACTAATTTCATTCATGTTGATATACACGTTACAATTGTTTGCATACATTTTGTCAATATATACCTCATTATAACACATTACACTTGCTTGCATACATTACATCACATTTGTGATTTTCTATTGTTTGCTAATTTTACAACACTTTGTTGGATACACGTATAATATTAGACTAATTTTCCATTACATGTAAAAACTACACAATGTAATGACAAACCATGCTTATCATGTTTTCCATAATTTCGAAAAGCTTGCACATACATTGCTTATCTCGTTTTTTGGGAACCTTAAAAAAACTGCATTTCGCTTTTATCAAAATTCATCGTTAACACATTTATTGTATCACGTTTTTTTTCAACCAATAATTAATTTTCATAAGTTCAATGTATTTCCATTGGCTGGTCAATCTATATATTCACCTCATTTCATCAGATAAAATCATTATTTTTCTTCTACGCAATTTCGTCTCTCACTTTTGGCAATGTCTGTTGAAACGCTAGCATCTGGTTCATTGAGCAGTCTATTTGATTATCTATGCACAACCCCACCACCTTCGCATGGTTATAACACGCTAACACAGGAGTATTTGACAGAATTTTGTCAAACAAATGGAAACTGAATTATCCATCGCTTGCGCTGAAAATAAGGATGTTCTCTTGCTCGGATATTGGGATATTAACTATCTTGTTGGCTCTGAAAAATCAAAATTAGATTCTTTACTAAATGCGTATAATTTGAAGTCTGCAAACACGAAAATTCCCACTAGACTTACTCATAATTCTCGGACAATAATTGACTACATCATTACATCCGAAATATCTGATTTTAATTTTAAATTTTACTCAATGGAATGCCCTTTTTCAGATCATTGCATAGTATCAATCAGTGTACCTAAGACTAGTGAAAACACATCGAAAACATGGATTACAACCCGTATTCGAAATAAGGATAATCTAAATAAACTAAAATTAGCATTTTCAAATCAGAACTGGCAATGTGTTTATACAGCAACTGAACCCAATGCAATGATGAGTAAGCTTTTAAAAATTCTTGAATATTATGTCAACTTATATTGCCCTGAACTACGTGTTTTATTAAATCCTAATAACTCTAAAGCAAAAGATAACTCAAAAAATTCTAAGGAGTGGATTACCGACGACTGTAAAATACTCATTCGTGTGAAAAATCAAGCATATAGAAATTTCTTAAATAACCAAAGTGAAGTAAATTTTAACCGCTACAAGATAGCTAGAAACATATGTAACATAGCAAATCGTAAGGCCTATAATACGTACATAAAAAAAGAATATAATGGAATGCTATCCCAAAAATCTAAATGGAGTTTTATTCATAATCTGACAAATCGCAATAAACGTGTCACCAATAAAATCATAGCTATAACAGATGACTATGGCAAATTGCAGAAGGATCCTTATCACATCTCCAATATTTTAAACAAATCATTCGTAAATTTGGGCAACTATTCTGGGGATAATGTAAAATATATTGAAAATGAAAAGCTTTATGCACACGATTTTAACTTTAGATTTACGACTAGGTATGAAATGCTCAAAGCCTTAAACAAATTAAAATCCGGCAAATCCAGTGGGCAGTCAAATATTCCCACATTTTTAATGAATGCATTAAATCCAAAACATTCCCAGACTGTTTAAAAGAAGCACATGTTACTCCGCTTTACAAAAAAATGATGAAACATGCCCACTAAATTATAGGCCTATTTCAATCATGACCCCAATAAGTAAAGTTTTTGAAAGACTAATATTCAATCAAATGTTCGATTATATTAAAAAACATAATCTGCTTTCTGCAACCCAATTTGGATTTAGAAGAAGTTTTTCAACGAATGATGCACTTATCCAGGTAACAGAGAACTGGCGAAATTCATTGGATGATCAACAATATGTTGCTATTGCATGCTTAGATCTCTCTATGGCATTTGATTCAATCGACCATGACATACTAATAAAAAAACTAAAAGATATGGGATTTTCCCACGATAGTACTATTTTAATTGTGAGTTTCTTAAGTAATAGGAAACAACGAGTTAAAATCAACTCAGTACCTTCAGACTGGCTGTATATTGAAAAAGATGTTCCGCAAAGAACCATTCTTGGACCTCTTCTGTTTAATATCTATGTCAATGATATGAACTTTTATACTAATTGCAATCTTATACAATATGCAGATGATACCTGTATATTTTCCGCCAACAAGTAATTAGATGTTGCAATAAAAAAAGTGGAATCCAACTGCCAGTCACTAAGCCATTATTTCTCTATGGACAAATTACGCATTAATGCTGAGAAAACGCAATTTTGGAATATGAACCCCTTTTTCAACAATAACTTGCATACAAATAAAAATTTGACTATAAAAAATACAATTATTTTTACAAGTGATACTTTCAAATATTTAAGAATAATAATTGACTGAAAACTTTCTTTTTCCGAGCACATTAAATCTACACAGAAAAAAATTGCTGCTGGAATAAGAACTATTTCTCAGGTTGCTGACCTATTACCTCCTCATGCAATAATTCAACTAAATTACGGGAGTGTACTATTTTCAAATTTGAGCACATCATTGATAAATAAACTTCAGCTGCAATATAAATTAGCTTTAAATATTTGCAAAAGAAATTCTAGTAACACCAAAAATTATATTTTGGAAACGTGTCCTTCTCCTCAACAATTAATACAAATCAATATTGCTACATTATTTTTCAAAGCTGCAAACAAAATTCCGCCTTATGATAAGATAAATCTCCCTGAATTCAAGAAAACTTTCAATAGACAGTCTAAGAAATATGTTGTCACTAGGTTCAGATGTAAAGTCAAAGAAAATTCATTTTTAAACATAGCCACAAGGCAATGGAATAATCTACCTAATGAAATTAAGCATATTACAAAACTGAAAGAATTCCGAAATAGTGTGAAAAGATTTATTCTTAAGCAAAAATTCATCTCAGGAAGATCTTGGACAGGGTAAAAATTCTATAATAGCAATTACACAATTACTAGAATGTAGACTTATTCTTAGCCTGCTTAGCAATGTATAGGTTTGTAAATAGTATGGTTTTGTTTTATTTTTTTTAATGACGCTATTTTGAGAAGCAATCAGTTTGTATTAATTGCTTTACCTTCTCTTAATAAAGATTGTCTTATCTTATCTTATCTGATGCCCCCACCACCTGCACCTGTAAAAGAAAAACGCAAGACTCAACACAAACAAAGATACCCTATAGTCAATAATAATGCGATTGTCCTCCCCAACATGAGTGAGGATGACCATGTTTTACAATGCTTAAACAATGTTAATTCCCAACCACCAACTTGTATTTTTTTTCAAATGGAAGTCCAGCTAGCAAACTACCAAAAACATATGGCTAACAATGGAGGACATTGTTCAGCTGAACACAAGATATGGTATTGAGGTAAAGATAAGACTCGACAATGGTTTTTACTACTTCCTTCCCAAGCGGTATGTCAATGCACTGGGTGAGAATTACAAGACTCTGGTAAATAAAAAACTTTTTCACAATTATGACATGGAAATCACAAATGGTGGCAATAATGTAAATCATATTGTATTAGAATTTAGTAAAATAAAAATATAGTATTGCTTTGTTCAACATATACAGTTTATAAAAATAATACTAGTAAAAAATCATTAATTAATAGTTATAATGATTTTGCAATAAATTTCTTAAATTTACAATGATTATTAGCAAATAATGATAATAAATTACCTTTTGAAGTGTTCATTCAATGTACAAATTTAAAATAGTCTTTTATACAGTTGATAGAATTTTCCATGTTCTGAGGGTATCAATAGAAATGATCCAGTAAATTTTCCACTGGTTGTGATATTATTCGACTAAAAAATTCACAGTTCATAGCATCACACCCCCAAAACATTGTATTCTCTTGTATTGCTAAATTTAGTGAATCAATAAATTGAAGCATTTGTTCACTTGTGAAATTGCCTTCTGTAAACGCGATATGATGGAAGTTCCACTCATACCAGTTAAAAGCCTTTCATATATGTGATGAGAGAGAGTTAACCACCGCCTTCAAGTGGTGTACTGTAAGAATGTAAAGTTTTTCATTGATTAAAATTAACAGTTCTTTAATGTAGTAGATGCTATTGAATCTGCTCCCACAAATTTCAAAAAAAAACATTAGATTTCTTACATGATGCCATGACTCACAACCAACTATCAAAATAGAAAACTACAGAGAGAATGATAAATATTTTTGTAATTAAGATAAAGCTATAAAAAATTGAATCAAATCAATGCATAATTTTGGTAAAGTTTTTGCCATTTGAATAAAAACAATAAATGCAAATTTGTTCTACTTATCATTGTCAAAAAATAATAATTTTGATGTCAATGTTTTTAATATTTGATATATTTTAATCATTTTTAATAATAATGATAAATAATTTTTAAAAAATTAATTTTTATATTTTCAACAATTATCATGTATTGTTTGTAAGATATTTCTCAAAACCAGTGTTTATATTCACATGGTCAACCTCTATCATAAATTTTCATGGTAAGCTTCTATTTTTGATTTAAGATTGTATTGTTAATAATAATATTTCTTCTATAAATTTATATTTACTCCATTTTTGTTTTTATATTTTAAGCAAAACTATAAATAATCCAGTTTGTCATAAACACATAATTGATCCTGTAATTTAAGCAAAGGGTAAACATGTTTCTTAAATTGCTTTGTTTTTGTTTCAGTAGCAACTACTGTTTATGTTATCAGATAAAAATAGAAATCATTGGTACATATATTTATTCTTTATTCTAAAATTACACACTAAATATCAGTACAGTTTGTGCTCCACCTCCAGGATATAATGCTGGTTTATCTTTACCATGTTGAACTCTAAGCCCAATAAGCATCTTGTATTTTCCACCTCTAGTTTTTTCCGCATATCACTTGGGTAAGAAGAAGCAGTTGCTGTTTTCCAGTAAAATTTTTACCACAGGGGCGTACTTTGTCTGAAGGCTATATGTGTTATGTATTTTTTGCCACTCACCAATTTTTAATTCTCTAACAGAGATATATTTCATCTGACATTCTTTGGAAATTGCATTGAGGCTGTTGACCATCACTGGTTGAACTACATTACCCACGGTGTTTACAGAATACATGGTCTTTGGTAATACTGGCTTTAAAACAAATTTTTTTGGGTTGTGAGAGTTCCTCTTGTTTGCTCTGCATAACTTTGGTAGATTTTTGAGCACGAGATTTGCTAACAGCATTTGAAGTCATTGCCAAATTTAAAATTGAAAAAAGTGTTAAAAGTATGTGTTATTTATTACAAATTTTTACCATATAAACCAATCAAAAATAACTTAATTCATTTGATCCAATCATAAACTAACTTGATTAATTCATTTGCCACCTGCAAAATGTTGTTAGAACATTATAAAATATCTGTTATGTGTGTACACCCATGTATCAAGTTTATCTTAATATCAATTTACAGCTTCCACCTTCTCCTATAAAAGAATCATGTTTTAGATTCATAAAATTCCTGGTTTCCCCATAGTGTATTGTATCTATGTGCTTATAGATTTACTTAGCACTATGCTAAGAGCTGAGAATCTGTTTACATAACTCATGCTAAGAAAAGAATTACCAACATGTTTAAATTTTTCCAGCCAGGGTTTCTTTGCAAAAATTGCCTAGAAACGCATTAGAGATGTTTTTGACAGAAGCTTTTAATCTGTCACATTCAAGTGTACTCATTTTAAAACCTTTTTATTACCACATCCAAAATCCTGCAAAGAGAACCTGTCAATCACCAGAAAACTTGAATTTTAAAAGCTTTTCTTGGAGAACCTGTCAACATATCAAATTAGTTAAAAGCTTTTTTGCATAAACTCACCTACTTGAGATTCTTAAGAACCATGAATTGACTTTATTGCAAAACTTTCCTTAATTGATTTTACTTATCACTAATTGGATATTCTCCACCCAATCAAAATCAACCCCTGGAGCAAACCCAAAATTCACTCTACATTTTGATTTATCGTTAAACAGTTTAGTTTCAACATTCTGCTTTTTAAAAGAAAATAAGTTCTATCAATATATGTGAATTCTTAGCTGGCTGGAACCAACAATTTGAAGTCATCATTAGTGAAAATTTATACAAAGACCCATTAGAAATTAGCTTTGATGAGACAATGTAAGACATTCTTTTGTAAAATACATTATCTAAGAATTTTTTATTATACAATGTAACAAATTTTTAATCAGTTTTTATGTTATAATATTTCACAATATGTAATTCACATTTTTATCAGCACCAACCTTTTATAAAAACGAATCAGAAATTTCTGTTTATCTAAAAAACAATTATTGTATATTATTAAAAACAAAATATTTTTTTATGTTATGAATTATATTTTAATCTAAAAATGTGTAATGATTTTTTGTATTAATCAAATTTTTTTAGCTTTGATAATATCATTGAAGAACAAGTACAAGAAAATTTTGAAGTATGGTCTCAAAATTTTGAGAAACAGATCAATCAGATGATGTCTAGTTACAACAACCAAACTGGCTCCAGTGATCTCATCCAAGCCTCAACTAAAAAACCCTGATGCTTGAAAACAATGTTTCAAACACGTGAGTACACTCTAGCATGGTTTTTTTAATTTGAAAACGTGGTAAAAACACCATTATTGCAGTGTGATTCACCAAACATTTTTCAAAAAATAACAAATCATGTGTCATATAATTGGAAATTAGATGTTTACTGTTTTACAAATTTCTAAACCAACTTGGTTTTATTACATTGCTGAAAAATATTTTCTTGTAAAAGTGTCTACTTGCTTTTAAATTTACACATCACACAGGGTTATTTCAGTTTTCACTATCTAATTTTAAAGATGTATGTAAATATCTAATATGCTGTTTTTTTTCCAACACAAGATGGTTTTTTGGAAATAATGTTTTATGTTAAATGTATTCTTGCTATTTTATTTTAAATTGGTTTTTATTGCTGAAAAAAGAGAGAGAACAAAATCTTGAAAAATCAATTTATTAGACAAGTGTCATTGTTTTCCATTTTAAATAGATGGAAGGAATTTCTTTCTTGCTTGTTAAAGATATGCATAAAATGAATTTTAACCTGATTCGCAATTTGTCATGCTATAAGATTGTCAACTCTCTACATATTTTTATAATTGCATATTTATGTTTAAGAGCATCCTGCTTTTGTTTTTTGTCAAAATAGACATTCTCATTACATTTATGTATTAGTTGCTACCAACTATTTAATTTAATTTTTTGTTGGAATAATGCATGTGTTAACTATTTTTAAACATGTTACAATTTTTTATCTAACACCCAGGTTTTTTAGGGTGATTATGAGATGTTATTTATTTAGTTAAACATAATTTTGATTAAATGAGTTTTTTAAATAATGCATGTGTATTATTTGTTTTATATGTCTATTACTGATTACATGTTTTACATACATTACTATTTCCTCCTATACCATGTTTATGCATATCTTTTACCTTTCTGGTTTATATATTTTAAAAATTCAAATGCGTGTCAAAAACAAAATTATTTCATCTTTGAAAAAAGCAAATTGCATTTTATGTTAAAATCTAAATTATTCTTTCTGTGTTTTAAATTTTTTCAATTGATATTTTCCCACTTTACTAATAAATGGTCTATTTAGACCAAAGACAATGTCCAAATATTGCTGCAGTTTGTGCACATATGTGAGCCCCCGCCCTAAACAAGTGAGGTCACACCTTTGCATGAGACATAAGCAAACATCAGTTAATTTTTGTTTGTTTTGCAAGACTTATTTTGGAAGTAAACCCTTGCTTTATAACCATATTGATAAAAACCATCCAAATGAGATTCCGTCAACTTCAGCTTTGAATAATAACCATGAATTTACCATACAGAGATTGGAGAATGCATGTCATGGTGCTTTTTTCAAATTATTTATCCAACCAACTTAATTTGATTGATGTTTATGAGGCATTCTCAAACCATTACAAACCAATATGTGGGGTAATTTCAAATGAGGTTTCCACACATTATTCCTTGAAAATTATATTGGAATGGCAATACTTGATTTATTGAAATTAATCATGTTTAAGTTTCATTATGAGGTTATGAAACTGTATTTTAAAAATAGAATTGCTTTATTGTATTCTGATATAGATTCTCTAATGTATAAGATTAAATCAGAGAATTTATATACTGAGCTTGCTCCCATCTTACATCATTTTGATTTTTCCAACTACCTGAAGAATTCACCATTATATAGTGATGTGAATAAAAAGGTATATTTGAAAATAAAGGATGAGTTGGGCAGAGGGGTTTTATCACAGCTTGTGACACTAAAACCAAAACTATACTCAATTGAATATATGAATGATAGTCATGAAGTGTTGGAGATGGCTAGCGCAAAAGTGTGACCCATTCTGTGAAGCAGACAATGAACTTTGAGCTTTTCAAGTTGATTGTATTGCAAGAAGACATCATTCAAAGACCAATGACTGGAATATGATTGCATATGCATTCAATTAGTGTAGAGACATCAAATTGTATAGCATTGTCATGCTATGATAATAAACGCTATTTTAAATTCCATAGAAACACTGCCATATGGACATAAAGGTAATAACAATTAACATGTTTATAATGTTAAACTCTTGTTTAGATATCAAAATGATTATTTCACCATCCACCAGTTCTGCACTAATTGATGATGGGGTTAAACGTCTTCTTCTAGGTATATGAAAATTTATATTGTATGTATTATTAATTTGTGTTTTAGATTCTGACACCTAGTAATAGTTTCTGATCATCCTCCCTCCCATGTTGTACCCACTTCAAGTCTTTGTATAGGAGTAGTATATATTTAAAAAATTAAATATTAAATTTTTCATTTAGATATTTCCAATGTTTTACCTCTGCTATTTTTACATAATTGCTCCCTCATGCTCCCTCCACCATGTTCAATGCAAATTTGTTAAATTTCCATCCATATGTTTTTGTCAGTAATGTTATAAATAATTGTTTTTGTTTAGACAATTCCTTGCATAATTGATTATCCCACATATAAAGTTTGCTTCATCCCCTGTGTCTGCACAAAATTGTTAAATTTCTCCTGTATGTTTTTGTCAACAATGTTATAAATTAATATGTTGTTTTAGACAATTCTCCATTTGAATTATTCAGTGTTGCTTGTCAAGAAGAAAATCTATTCACTCCAATGCTCCCACTTTTAATGTATCTTGAAAATGGTATAATATATTTTAATTGAATGGTTATTTATATATAGTTTAGTTTCCACACTCTGCTGAATGATTCTCCACTGACTGAAAAAGCTATTCACCCCAATGCCCCCCATGTTTAATTTATCTTGAAATGGTATAATATATTTTAATTGAATGATTATTTATCCCCAATGCCCCCATGTTTAATTTATCTTGAAATGGTATAATATATTTTAATTGAATGATTATTTATGTAATAGTTTAGTTTCCACACTCTGCTGAATGATTCGCTGCCAACTGAAAAAAACTTATTCACTCCAATGCTCCCCACACACATCATTTATTTTGTAAAAGGTAAAATATATTTCCCTGTTTATTTATATATGTATACATAATTTTTTAAATGTATAAGAAAAAATAACCAAAATTATTTAGCTTGATTTTGCTCATTTAATGATGTGCTGCTTTATCAAAAATAAAAAAAGACCACATCTGTGTGAAAAAGACTCTAACAACAAAACGTGTGTATGTTTAAAATGTATAAGAAAATTAACCAAAATATTTAGCTCCACCTCCTGTCATTTCATGATGTGCTGTTTTATCAAAAATAAAAGCCTGTCTCCATGTAAAAAAAGACTCCAACAACAAAACATGTGTATGTTAAAAATGTAATACATTAACAACTATATTTTAGCTCTATCTTCCAATAATTATGATTTTCTGCAGTTTATCAAGTGAAGAATGTCTCCATGTTAGAATGAAAAAAGAATGGCTTAATGTGAAAATTCCTTCTCAAAAAGTATATTCATTTTAATTTATAAGAAGTTAATGGAAATATTTAGTTGTCTGTCACTATTTTACAATGCCCCACTTGAAAGAAGAACTTTTCCATCATCAACTGATGAAAGAATGCCTCTTTGACGCTAACAAATCTCATACAATAAATATGGTAGAAGAAATTAATTATATATATTTTGCTAAGGTTTATTTAATTTCGCTGACTATACAAAAAAAGTTTGCCATCATTGATGATTTGGTTTAAACATTTATTCTGTTGTTTTTCTATTGGTATAAGAAGAAATGTTCCCGTCATATAAAACAATCCCCATTAATTACTTGCTCAAAATGAGGTGATACAATCTAACAGGGTTCTGATTTTAAATATTATTTAGTCTCTGTGTGAAGTCATTATGTATTGGTGAGGCTGTTAGCAGAAAAACAATGCGTGCATTTTCCCTCCAAATTCTTATAGCATAAAGCAAGTCAACTCTGATATCAATGTATTCTGTTCAGTGTGGGGATGTATTATCCATTATACTTGATAATATCAAATTCTCTGGCTTGCAATAATACTGTGTTAATTTAATATGTCAAAAAGAGAGTGTCTATAAGAACTTGATTATTATTTGCATGGTGTAATTATTCCCCATTTAATTTTGCGGATGCATAAAATTTATACCAATGCTTAGATATATTTTATTGGTTGGGTTGTGTGATTCTCAACACACATCAGATGAACAAG
Source organism: Hofstenia miamia (assembly GCA_900660155.1). Taxonomy (NCBI): domain Eukaryota; kingdom Metazoa; phylum Xenacoelomorpha; order Acoela; family Hofsteniidae; genus Hofstenia; species Hofstenia miamia. The sequence continues at coordinate 215,986 of CABFPE010000858.1, read as the reverse complement.
ACTTGATGAAAATTATCTATGCATGGGAAATGAAGACAGCAGTTGACGATAATATATGAGCTCACATTAATGTTGGTGGTGATAGGCTAATACAATAGACAAAATTTTTAGTGTAATTTACCATCATTATAAGTGGAACATGTATAATATACATGTGTTTTTTTGTTTTTAAAAAATGTGGGCTTTACCATGCTCACTTAAATATCTGGTTTTATATTTTGGAAATTGATGAATTTTGTTTTAACATGTAAAACTAAAGCATTTTTTACTAATGTCTAAAAATAATTTTAAATGTTTTTATTATGGTGGATTGCGATCTTTTTGTTTAATTTCCACATTTAATATTTTCCACATGTATTAATGAAAACATCTTCAAATAGTTTGTTTGCTTAGAAACGAAAATGTTGTTTACGTAAATGAAAT
>CABFPE010000858.1:187444-214563 GCA_900660155.1 Hofstenia miamia | reverse complement strand
CAGCATGGTATCATCACAGTGTTAGGTTGTATAAGTGCATGTACTTGTTGAATTATGAATGAGAGGTTTATTATTTCCCTATACATAACCATATCCATAACTTAGTGGGTCCACAATTCGGACTGGATAATCAACAGACCTCCAGAAGCAACTTGTCACCCCACGCTAGTGAAAGCACTCCCGAATTGTTGCCAATCTTAAGCAATAAGTTTCATAAAGATAATAAATAAATAGAAATTACAATGGTAAAGACTGCAGTTGAGAGTAGACAAAATCTATTAAGCAATCACTACAGTTCTCTCAGGTTTTATACAAATGTTTAATGATTACCTGCCTTTGTTTACAACAATCATGTAGAATCGTTGGCTGGTAGGGAAACTTAACTAGAAACTTAATTGACTCCGCAGAAGGTTTGAATAGCATTTACATAACAGCCATGATTCTGGAAAAAGGAATAACACAGAATTTATAACTTACAGATGTAACATTGGTAATTCATCCAAGTAACAAAACTACTTTAGGTAAGATCCAAGATGACCAATTCATATGGCTTCCAGCCAAAGCAGAGTATCCAGAAGTAAAGTGCTTAACCTATTGACTGGTGCTACCCTATTTGTCTCACTTTTTTAATTTCTATCTCACATCAAAGAATACAGAACCTCATTTTCATTGTTATCTCTCAGCTCACTATTAAATAATCTGTAATTGCCAGATATTTGTGCTAGCCAACAGCATAGTGTCATCACAGTGTTAGGTTGTATAAGTGCATGTATGCATTGAATTACGAATGAAAGGTTTATTATTTCCCTATACATAACTGTATACATGACTTAATGGGTCCACAATTCAGACTGGATAATCAGCAGACCTCCAGAAGCAACTTGTTGCCCCATGTTAGTGAAAGCACTCCCGAATTGTCACTGATCTTAAGCAATAGTTTTCATAAAGATAAAGTATAAATAAAAATACAATGGTAAAGATGGCAGTTGAGAGTAGATAAAATCTATTAAGCATTTGCTACAGTTCTCTCAGGTTTTATACAAAAGTTTAGTTATTACCTGCCTTTGTTTACAAAATCAGTTGTCTACATAGTTTAAACATGATCAATTCTCTTTTCCCTCATAAATTCAATTTGAGCAATAATAATAAGCACCACTGAGGGGAAATCAAATTAACAATAGCAACCTGAGATCAAAATAAATGTTGGCGTCATGGTGACGTAAAATTACAAAATAATTCATAGAGAATAAAATCAAAAAAGTCCTCAAGTGACTCTACACTATAAACATCAAAATACTGGTGAGAGTGACTCACAATAATTAAATGTTGAATGTGATGCATTTGAGGTGTTCAATGCAATGTTGGTCTTCTCCTTTGCTTGAAAATAAGTAAGTCTAATGATAAACTTCCCAATTTTCACAGCTTTATACTCTGAAAATCAGATAGCCAATAAAAATCAAGAAAAATCAATAACCAGTAAAAGTTAGAAGATCTCAAACCCAGAATCCAATAATTTTTCAGCTAAGAATGAGTTTATTCACCACTAGATGATGCTAATGAAATACAATACTCGACCAGCTAAAAATTTTTTTAAAACAAAAAAATATATATCAATGTAAACGACTATATGAATTTACCAATGTTTTAACTCGAATTAACAAAAATTTCAGCTGATAATCCATGCTAATTTTAGACAAAAAAAAGTATTTAAGTCTGGTTAGTTATACATATTTGTTAATGTTTTAGCTTGAATTAATCAACTAATTTAACTGTTAATTTTAGACAAAAAGTAATTAAGATTTGTGTTTATATATGCTCAACAATGTTTGAGTTTAATTAATTATATCACATAAATGCTAGTACATGTTAGTATAAAAAATTTAAAATAACTATATACATTTATTTACAAGTTAATATACAATACTCTAAGGAATGTCCATGATCAAGAAAAATATTAAATCTATTGTCTTTGATTTCCCCATCAATAAGCATGAAAATTTTCTGCATTGCAATGTCTATTGGGAAACCATCCTTGTATATTTTATTGGCGTTTGCTTTTAATACTTGTGTATATGTGAGATTTTCACCACACAACTTGAAATTTGAGGTATCTACATTTAATGTGGAGTCAATCCAAAGCAACTATCACACATACACTGCCCCTCCAAAGGTTGAAACAGAACATGTAACACCTTATTGTTTGGGAGTGATATATCTTCATAATTCACAATCTTTTCAATATTTTGCAAAACACACATCTTGTGCTTGATGATTGAAAAATTCTGTAAAACACTGTCAAATGTAGTTGATATCATCTCCAAAACAAAATTGTGTATATTTGTTTAAAATATATTTAGATTTTATATAGACCAGGGAGATTTATGATAGGTTAACTTTAAATGTCTATATATGGTAATAATACTAGTAACACCATACAGGGGTTTATTTCATATTCAAAAAATTTGAAAATTGTTTAGAAAAAGTCAAACAAAGACGTATGAATTTCTAACATGTCAAGTTTACATTTAAAAAAATCCAGCATAACCATTTCTTGCAAAAATCTATGAAAAACGAGTTATTAATGTCAATCAAATGAAAGCTTTGATGTTTTAATAGGTTCTGCATTAAAAATACACCGCAAAATAATAATCACCTTGAGTTCTAACCACATTTTTTAAAAACTGTTCATGGAGAATCTGTCAATTCATAAACCTGTCAAAATTGGATTAGTGTAATTATCCTTGTAATTGGATATCTTGGTTTGTGGTCTAGCCAATCAAATCAAGCCGTGGATTAGCAAACCTAATTCATTCCACATTTTGATTTATTGTTAAACAGTCTAGTCTCAACATTCTGCTTTTTCAAGAAAATGAGTTCTACCAATGTATGCAAATTCTTAGGATGGCTGGAACCAACAATTTGAAGCAATCATTAGTGAAAATTTATACAAAGACCCATCAGAAATTAGCTTAAATGAGACAATGTAAGACATTGTTTTGTAAAATATATTATCTAAGAATTTTTTATTATACAATGTAACAAATTATTAATCAGCTTTTATGTTATAATATTTAGTATTAATCAATTTTTTAGCTTTGACAATATCACAGAAGAACAAGTACAAGAAAATTTTGATGTCTGGTCTCAAAATTTTGAGGGTCAAGTCAATCAGATGATCTCTAGTTACAATAACCAAATGGGGTCCAGTGATCTCATCCAAACCTCAACTAAAAAAACTGTGATGCCTGAAAAGGCTTCAAGCACATGAGTACCAATATAGCATGCACTTCTTATTTTTGAAAAACGTGTTTGCCATCTTTTAAGTTTTAAAAAAAAACCAAGCTTCAAGTTTTCACGTATAAATAAATACAGTCAATGTTTTTTAATTCGAAAAACGTGGGCAAAACATGATTATTTGGATGTGATTCACCAAACATTTTTCAAAAAATAACAAATGTGTATCATATAAATGGAAATCAGGTGTTTACTATTTTACAAATTTCTAAAACATCTTGGTTTTATTACATTGCTGAAAAAATATTTCTTGTACAAGTGTCTATTTATTTTTTAAAATTTAAACATTATAGCAGTTATTTGTTAAATGCATTCTCTCTATTTAATTTTAAAGAGATATGTTAATATCTAATTTCTCAACATGAGATGTTGATGGGAATAATGATACATGTTAAATGTATTCTCACTATGAAATTGGCTCTCATTTATTCCAAATTTAATTTGGTTGGAAGGAAATTCTTTCTCACACATTATAGATAGTGCATGTCTCCTCATTTGCAATTTATTAAGTTAACATGTTATAAGATTGTTCTCTCACTCTCTGTATTTTAAAAATATTTGAATGCTCAATTAATCAGTCAGTGTTTCCTCAATACACATTTTAAATGTAATTGGGATTTTACAGGAAGAGAGAGTTACCATTATTGTTTGTTTATTTTTACTGATGCATGCATAAATATCTATTTTACATTACACTGTCAATTTTTTATCTAACACCCTGTTTTTTGTGGGTGATTGAGATGTTATTTATTTAGTTAAACGCCTATGGGCAAATACTCAATTTATTTTGTTAAAACCTAATTTCATTTAAACATGTGTGTGTATCATTTGTTATATATGTCTATTACTGATTACATGTTTTACATACATTACTATTTCCTCCTATACCATGTTTATATAAATTTTCCTTGTTGTGGCTTATAATTTTTAAAATTCAAGTATGTGTTAAAATTATTCCATCTATTGAAAATGATTTACATTTTATGTTAAAATCTAAATTATTCTTTCCGTGTTTTAAATTTTTTCAATTTTCCTACCGTTTTACTAATACATGTTCTATTTAGACCAAAGACATCCTCTCAATATTTCTGTGGTTTGCGTCAATATAATAACCCCACAAAAAGTAAGGTCTCATTTACAATCAAGGCATAGATGCATGGTAGTTAATTTTTGCCTCTATTGCAAGACTTATTTTGGAAGCAAGGCTGAGCTACATAAGCATATTGATAAAAGCCATCCCAATGAGATTCTGTCAACTTCAACTTTGAATAATAATAACCATGAATTTACCATACAGAGATTGGAGAATGCATGCAGAGGGGCATTTTCGAGTTATCTTTCAAATAACCTTAACTCAATTGATATTTACAAGGCCTTTGCAAACCATCATGAATCAATATGACAAGTAATCTCAAATGAGGATTCCACAAATTATTCTGCAAAAATTTATTTAACATGTGAGATTGAAATGGTGAAACCCATTGAAAATAATGAAGAAAAGTCAGTGGTACTCCATCCAACATCCCTTCCTATATCAGTTTTCAGAGCAGGTCTAAGTGAAGCAAATTTCTATAACCTAGTTGACCAGATTGCAGGTTATATTAGTATGTATGCAACAAGCAGGAGTGGGTTTATTTTAAAAAATATCAACAGAGCTGTGTCCAAATATCGTCCAAGTCGTGGAGGATCTTACATTGCACTACCCGATTATCTTAGAAAAAACCATTTTCTTGTCAATCCAAAAACCAGACAGTCAAACCTCTGCTTTGTCTATTCCATCTTAGCCTGTCTCCACCCAGAAATTAAAGCACAATGCCAGACAATACCAATGAAAAAATTTCTTCCCAAGTTAAAATATTCTGGATTAACATTTCCATTGTCAATCAATGATGTATGTATTTTTGAAACTTGGAATTCATTAAATGTTAATGTATACTCACTAAATGAATGATGTCTTGTACCAGCATATATGTCTCCATACCATCATCAGAAGACGGTTAATTTGTTGTTAATAGAAGAAAAAGAAAAGAGTCACTACCTCGCCATCACTGATTTGAATGCATGTCTAAAATTTTTTAAGAATAGAAAACGTGATTTCTTTTGCCCAAAATGTTTATCTGGATTCAAGACCCAAGAAAATATGGAGAAACATGAGAATGAATGAGGGGAATACCAGAACCAAGAATAACATTTCCAGATCAATCAGACAAAATTTAATTTAAAGCTTACAGCACTCAAAATTATGTTCCTGTAGTTGGCACTCTGGATATTGAATAAATTTCCAGAAAAGTTTATAGTGTTCAACCAAATCCATCTACAAGCTATACAACATGGGATGTTGAACAAATTCCATCAGGTGTCTGTGTGGCAACGAGTAGTGTGGACAAACTAATAACATGTGAGATTTATACTGGTGAACAATTTATGGAGCATGGGTGGAATCATTTATGGAAATTGGCAAAACAGTCCTATGAGATGAAGCAATGCCATTGTGAGCTAATAATATCAGAGGAGCAGAGGAAAGTTATGTTGTCATCAGCAACAAAATGTATATTTTGCAAAAAACCATTTACACATGATGACATCAAAGTAATTGATCATTGTCATTTTTCCAGAGAAATAAGAGGCATCACACACAATAATTGCAATATTTTAAATCAAAGTCCACAATTTACGCCAATTTTTATGCATAATGGGAGCAAGTATGATATGCATATTTTATTAAAAACTTTACAAATGAAAGATGGGGAGAAAGTATCCTGTGTCCCATGCAGCTCTGAAGTTTTTCTATCACTAAGTTTGATGGTGCCTGTAGATGGTTATAATGATAAACATGGAATTTACAAACCAATATACAAGGAACTCCAGTTTTTAGATAGTTACCAATTCATAGCCGCAAGTCTGTCAACCCTTGCAAAAAACATTGGAGTGGAAAAATACAAATTTTTAAATGAAGGATTAGGTGAACAAAAGGCTTGGGCATTCTCCCAAGGAAAAGGTTTTTTTCCATACACCTGGTTTGACAGCTTTGAAAAATTTAACAAGTTGGGCCTCCTGGATTTAGAAGATTGGAGAGATGGGTTAACTGGAAAAATCCCAATAACTCAGGAGGAGCTGGATTTTGAGCAGCAAAACACATGGGTACTATGCAAGTGTACAAATTTTAAAAATTACCAAGACACCTATTTAATTTCAGACACGTTATTACTCCTTGATGTGATACGCGAATTTAGAATACAGAGCATGGAGACATATAATCTAGACCCCACCCACTTTTTTATGCTATCAAATTTTAGCTGGCACGCAATGTTAAAGTATACAGATATCTCTCTTGATCCTATACATGATGAAGAAGAATTAAATTTTATAATTGAAGGGATTTGTGGAGGCATGTGCAGTATGTTTTCTGATCATTATTTTAAAGCCAACAATCCAATGGTAGAGGGCTACGATCCTGAGAAGGAGACCACCTATGGGTTCTATGGTGACGCCAATACACTCTATAGTGGTACCATGTCTTTGAACCTTCCTATAGGTGGTCTATCATGGTCTTCAGCAAACCTTGAAAAAATATTGTCCATGCCACAAGATTCGAAGATGGGATATTTGGTGGAAGTTGATCTGGAATACCCGCAGCATTTACATGACAATCATTTTGACTTTCCTCTGGCTCCTCACAAGATGACAATAGAAGATAAGCATTTATCACCATACCAACTTGAGATAAAAAATCAGTTAAAAATAAAGTCAGCACCAATACCCAAACTAGTGCAAACATTTTATAAGAAGGAGAATTACATTGTTCACTATGAGGTATTAAAGTTTTATATTGAATGTGGGTTAATAATTACAAAATTTCACAAAGCCCTCAAATTTAAACAGGCACCATTTTTGAAACCATATATTGACCTCAACACTGAGAAGAGAAAGGCTGTGTGAAATGATTTTGAAAAAGCTTTTTACAAGTTAATGTTGAATGCAGTATTTGGTAAATTTATGGAGAATTTGAAAAAGAGAATAAATATAAAGTTTGCACATGATTTGGAATCTGTGGAGAAATTAATAAAGAAACCAGAGTTTAAATCTAACAACATCATTAGCAAGGATTTGGTAAAAGTTATGATGAGGCAAAAAGATATTTTATGGGACAAATTAAATTATATTGGAATGACAATACTTGACTTGTCCAAGTTAATAATGTTTAAATTTCACTATGAGATCATGAAACCCACATTTAAAAATAGAATTATGTTATTGTATTTCAACACAGACTCTCTCATGTATAGGATTAAAACAGAGAATGTGTACACCAAATTAGCCACCATCTCACATTATTTTGACTTCTCCAACTATCCAAAGAATTCACTGTTATATGGTGATGTGAATAAAAAAGTATATTTGAAGATAAAGGATGAGTTGGGGGGAGGGGTTTTATTGCAACTTGTGACACTAAAACTGAAATTGTATTCTATCAAATATATGAATGACAGTCATGAGGTGTTGGAAATGGCTAGTGTGAAAGATGTGACTCACTCTGTGAAGCAGATGATGAACTTTGACCTTTTCAAGTCTATTGTATTGCAAGAAGGCATCATTCAAAGACTGATGACTGGAATATGTTCACACATGCATTCAATTAGTGTAGAGACGTCAAATCATATAGCATTGTCATGCTATGATAATAAATGCTATCTCATAAATAGCATAGAAATGCTGCCATATGGACATAAAGGTAATAACCATTTACATGTTTATAATGTTAAACTCTTGTTTAGATATCAAAACGATTAATAATTCACAGTCCATCATCACTACTACCTCTGCACTAATTGATGATGGGGTTAAATGTCTTCGTCTAGGTATATGAAAATTTATATTGTATGTGTTATTAATTAATGTTTTAGATTCCAATATATAATAATTCACAGTTCATTCTCCCTCCCACATTGTACCTGCTTCAAGTCCCTGTATATGGTAATTTATTTTTAAAAAATTAAATATTAAATTTTACATTTAGATATTTCCAATGTTTTACCTCTGCTGTTTTTACATAATTGCTCCCTCATGCTCCCTCCACCATGTCCAATGCGAATTTCTTAAATTTCCATCCATATGTTTTTGTCCAATGTTGATTTTAAATTAATTTTTTATTTAAAATTCCGTAGTTTGAATAATTGACTACCTCATGTACAAAGTTTCCCCATTCTCTGTGTTCATATACAAATTTGTTAAATTTCTCTGCATATGCTTTTGTCAACAATGTTATAAATTAATGTGTTGTTTTAGACAATTATCCATTTGAATAATTCAATGTTGCCTGTTGACAAGAAAACCTATTCACCCCAATGCTCCTCACATTTAATTTATCTTGAAATTGGTATAATATATTTTAATTGAATGGTTATTTATATATAGTTTAGTTTCCACACTCTGCTGAATGATTCTCCACCAACTGAAAAAACCTATTCACTCTAATGCCTCCCACACACACCATTTTTTTGTAAAAGGTAAAATATATTTCCTTGTTTATTTATATATGTATACATAATTTTTTTAAATGTATAAGAAAAAATAACCAAAAATATTTAGCTCTGCCTCCTGTCATTTCATGATGTGCTGTTTTATCAAAAATAAAAGCCTGTCTCTGTGTAAAAAAGACTCCAACAACAAAACGTGTGTATGTTTAAAATGTAATACATTAACAGCTATATTTTAGCTCTATCTGCCACTAATTATGATTTTCTGCAGTTTATTAATTGAAGAATTTCTCCACATTAGAATGCCTCCATGTGAAAATTCCTTCACAAAAAGTATATTCATTTTAATTTATAAGAAGTTAATGAAATATTTAGCTGTCTGTCACTATTTTATGATGCCTCATTTGAAAGAAGAAGTTTTCCATCATCAACTGATGAAAGAATGCCTCTTTGATGCTAACAAATCTCATACAATAAATACGGTAGAAAAAATTAATTATATATTTTGCTAAGGTTTATTTAGTTTTGCTGGCTATACAAAAAAAGTTAGACATCATTGATGATTTGGTTTAAAACATTTATCCTGTTGTTTTTCTATTGTTCCCATCATATAAAACAATCCCCATTAATTACCCACTCAAAATGAGGTGATACAATCTAACATAGATCTGATTTTAAATATTATTTAGTCTCCAAGTGAAGTCATTATGTATTGGCGAGGCTGTTAGCAGAAAACCAATGCATGCATTGTCCCTCTAAATTCTTATAGTGTAAAGCAAGTTAACTCTGATATCAATGTATTCTGTTCAGTGTGGAATTACACCAAAAGTTAATCATAGGAGGCAACTAAATCAATCACAGGATTTATTATCCATTATACTTGATAATATCAAATTCTCTGGCTTGCAATAATACTGTGTTAATTTAATATGTCAAAAAGAGAGTGTCTATAAGATCTTGATTATTATTTGCATGGTGTAATTATTCCCCATTTAATTTTGCAGATGCATAACATTTATACCAATGCTTAGATATATTTTATTGGTTGGGTTGTGTGATTCTTGACACACATCAGATGAACAAGACTTGACAAAAATTATCTATGCATGGGAAATGAAGACGGTGGTTGATGACAATATATGAACTCACATCAACGTTGGTGGTGATAGGCTAATACAATAGACAAAATTTTTAGTGTAATCCACCATTATAAGTGGAACATGTATAATATACATGTGTTTTTTTGTTTTTAAAAAATGTGGGCTTTACCATGCTCACTTAAATATCTGGTTTTATATTTTGGAAATTGATGAATTTTGTTTTAACATGTAAAACTAAAGCATTTTTTACTAATGTCTAAAAATAATTTTAAATGTTTTTATTATGGTGGATTGCGATCTTTTTGTTTAATTTCCACATTTAATATTTTCCACATGTATTAATGAAAACATCTTCAAATAGTTTGTTTGCTTAGAAACGAAAATGTTGTTTAAGTAAATGAAATTGTGTGTTTTGAAAACAAAATGTAGACTTTTTGTATGTATTCCTGAAATAACAGGATAAACACTGAACCTGAACCTGTAAGCTTTTCAAAGTTATGTAAAATTGATTAACAAAAACGGTGTGTGTGATAGTGAAGTGTATTGACAAAAATGAAATGCGGTTTTTTGAAAGTTCGCAAGTTACATTGTATGTGTGTAATCATTAGAAATCATGGAAAATGGATCAACAAAACGTTATGTGTGTTAAGGAATTTTGACAAAAGTGAAATACAGTTTTTTTGAAGGTTCCCAAAAAACAAGATAAGCAATGTACGTGCAAGCTTTTTAAAATTATGGAAAACATGATAAGCATGGTTTGTTATTATGTTGTGTAGTTTTTACATGTAATGGAAAAGTGTTGTAAAATTAGCCAACAATAGAAAATCACAAATGTGATGTAATGTATGCAAGTGAGTGTAATGTGTTAAAATGAGGTATATATTGACAAAATGTATGCAAACAATTGTAATGTGTATATTAACATGAATGAAATTAGTCATATAAAACAGTGTAAACTAAATTGACCATAATATGAATCATTTGTAAGCAAACCCATTTTAAAAAATCAATTAGCAATAAGTGTCAAATACACATTAACACCTTTACCCCAACCTGTCAAAAAGCACTTTGTGAGCTGTCAATCAATGTTTGTTAAGTAGGTGAGTCAGCACTTAAACACTCATCAATATTTGTGAGTCAACAATTCTCAAGGTCAGTTTGTGACCAGGGATCCGCCTTAATAATACTACTCAAGAGTACCAACAATTGTAAGACAGAAGTAACAATCTGTAGTGTGATTAGTTGGTTCCTGCCAAATCATTGGGATGGCAAATGGCATTGATCTTTCTTTTCCATTAAGCCAAGCTAGCAGATTAGTATAACAAGACTTGCATATTATGTGAGGTGCCCACAGTTTGTTTTGATCACCTAAAGCACAACCAAAATATAGTTGATAGGCCTTTTTAATTGAAGACATAATATTCCTTTTCGACTTTGCAATGGTGTAGTTACCACAAACGTAACAAAAGAATCAGGATGATTAATACAAGATCGTGGCATAACTAAAACGAACATAAACTGAAGTAATAAAGATAAAAAAACTGTTTAACTCCATGTTTAATTTATTAAACTACACACCGAGAGAACCGCGAGTGGTTTCAATACGGTTATTTGTTGCATGCAAGTTCAAATTGTAATACTAACACACTCGCTTACTCTCCTTCAAAGTTTAGTGTTTAAACCGCATGTGGCTTAATAGCATTTATTGTTGACTTAAATAACGCGGTGTTGTTACCAAACGTAATACACCCTCCTCCATCACCAACATTTAACAATATTCTATCATCAGACAGATATTATGCCTAGTTGGCAAAACACTACACCTACAAAATTGATTTACAAATTGCTAATTATTTACACATGCAATGCAATTTTAAATGAGCTCAAAGTTATTACTTAGGGTCAGTGTACTTAGTCATGATAGTTTCATCCATGTCACAAACTACTTGTTGGACAGTGTAAGCAATTAAAGCATATGTATCTTTTAATACATATAAAACATTGAAAAAACATATGCTTATCTACTCAATTTAATTTTTCCATAAAAACTCAAGAGAAGAACCTAAAGATAGTCACCATTATTAGCCACAATGGCGTGCAAGTCATTAATGAGACAATGCAGTTCTCAAGACAGCTTGAAGAGCGTCATTTTTTTGCTCAGAAAGCCTTGAAAAAATGCTTTCACTTTGGGATGGAATTGAGTTCCAGTTCCCTTCTGTAGTATTCCATGTTACAAAACACGTATCTGTTGAGCAGATTAAAGTCAGGAGAATAAAGAGATTAGTGGCAAAACTCTGGTAATTTATGCAGATATCAATGGTTTTAATCATAGATATATTTATCAAGTCTTTTTCAAGGTCGCTAACAATGCAGCTCTGTGTTGCATATAATTTCCAATGTCAAATTAATAGTCAGGTAAAAACACTCTTTGGTCAAAAATGTGGTTTTTTTGTGGAAGACCCTATATATTGATTTTATGTAAAAAGGATTTTAAAAATAAATATGATTATTTTTAAATATCTGTTGAAATTTGAAAATCATATGTGAGGTCTACAGTACAACAACATATTTTTTATTTCAAAAAATATTTACAATTAAACATTTTATGGATAAGATGATAAAATGCTTTTTTGATAACAATAAACCCCTATTTCAAAATGTTCATCATAATTTTTCATGTTTGGCTACTGCAATGAATATCAAGAAGACTGCCAAAATGTACAAAAGGTAGATCTTTTTAGAATGTTATTGGTTGCATAGAAGTTAGTACCTGTTTCATGACCTAATAGATATTTTTAACATGGACGTATTAAATAAAACAACACCAACTCACATAAGCAGTAGAACATCATCATTAATTGATTACATTATATGTGATGTTTCTGAAATATCAAATTATGAAACATTTGTCTTAGATTGTCTATTGTCTGATCATTTAATTACCTGCAGCATTTTGACCAAAAACAAATGTAAATGTTTCCTGAAACAAAGCAATAATATTTTTATTCATTCAACTAAGCATTATCAGAGAAACAATGTATTGATAGACTTGCTAAATCTAAACTGGACATGTTTCTATAACTTTCAATCAACTGATGAAAAGTTAGAATTTATAACAAAGAGTTTGACTATGCTGTACAACATACATTGTCCAATTACTAAAATTAAGAAACAAGATCAAACTCCATTTGAAAGTGGAAGATATGGATTTCAAAAGAAACTAAACAGTTATTTAAAGAAAAGCATAACCTTTATGCAAACTATTGTAAAAATAGATGTCCAGAAAATCTCAAAAAATACAAGAAATTAAGAAATAGTGTATCAAATAAATTAAAATATGAGCTTAATGAATTTTTGACACGATCTTTTAAGGATGGAAAGAATGTATCAAGAAAATGGCTATACATCAATCAATTTATCAAAGAAAAAAGAACAATGATATCAAATGTCTAGTTAACAATGAAGGAAAAATCATTGAAAAAAGCATTGAAATTGCAAATATTATGAATGAATACTTTGAGAAACTTGGTAAATTTCAAGATGAAGATTCTATTAAAGAAATTACAAAATTCAATTACCGTCAGAACATAAATTTGATTCACTCACCTTTTAAATTTACAAATGTTTCACTTCATGATTTTTGTAAATGCGAAAAAATGATAAGAACAAGTAAATCAAAGGCCCAAGTAACCATCCTCTATGGTTCTTAAAAGACGCTCTATATGTGGTCGCCATGTAACATCCTGCACCTGGCCTTTTTAGCACAATGTATCATCATTAGTAATTATCACTTGATAAATGGCAGGTGAGGATTTACTGATTTAATAGACTGCTAGACCTTTCCTCTTTATATAACTAGTTATGTTAACTGAGTACTAATCATCATTGTTTAGGTTACAAAGCCATGCAGTGTTTTCTCATTAACCATCTGTGGGCTACTGCCCAATGCTGATCTCCACACAACAGTTCCTCTCCTTCATTAACAACTGACCAAGTTTGCTGCATCATCTCAGCTCAATGAGAACTAATTATGTGTACCTTACATTAGCTCAGTGCATGTACTCAAGTCAAGTTATAACTGACTTAAACTCATTTTTGTAAAGTGTTTGTTGGATTGAATAAGTAAAGCAACTGGGCGTTGACACTAACTGCATTGAGTTAATATTAAAATTACTGGCTCTAACATTTATCTAATATATTGCAGTTTCCTACACCTACATTTAATAACAGTACATGTAAAGTCATTTACTCAGTTGATTATTGTCAAGTCTCCTACTATTAGTAATAAAGATATAATCCTAATGTTTGGCTATCCAGCCATTTTGAGCATCTGTTTTAATGTACATGTAGTGATCAATAGTCAGACTAAGCAAGAATTGAAAAACTTCTATTTGTAACATAAGTGTGGTTTCATGACTGGCACAAGGACCCTTTGAATCGCTCCCGTGATGGAATCCAGCCACTACTTGACACAACTTGCTTAGCTGAACATTTTAATAAATATCAAACCAGATAAATGAAGAAAATGAAAATAAAATAAACTCCGAAGAATTTATTGTTCATCAAATTTCCTTTAAATTCTAAATTATTTATTTAAAAAGTTCCAAGTACCTGCTGATTTTGAATTAATCTTCTGCCAATATGGCTGTTCTTATGTAAGCATAATTTCACTTGTTACAATTTGTCAAATATTACTTAATCAGCTCCGGTATTTTTCTCACAATGTACAATATTGTAACTTAGTTGCATATTACAAAATGAATAAAATAATTAACTAAATTTTACAATCACTTTTTGATTACATTTAATCACTGTTAATCTTTCAACGCTGATCTCTTTGATTTGCAGCTTATTCTTTTTGGGTGATGCGTTATGGACAGCATCGGTCACTCCCCATGTACAAGAGTGTCCGCCTTTCTTATGAGTGACTCCGCCTCAGTATCTTCCCATGTTATTGTTGCATATTCAGATTGATTTGACATTTTCAGCACTGCCTCTCATTTGGTGGTGACGGTGTTTGCATATTTTAGAAATCAAGTTTCCCTGATGTTTTCTGCTATAAGTTTCATTTCTCGCAGTTCATTCATTTTTTGTGAGAAAATTTCAAAGTATTTCTCATACAAGCAAATCCCTTTTATTGCTATTAATAGTGTCATCTGCACATCAGCTTTACAAGTGTGGGCTAAGTCTGCTCTCATCTGTGTATTTGGATAAAAGAAGGTAAAGACCTTTCATAGGCTGCGTGTGTTTGCCACATCTTTATAAAAGAAGCTGATATTATCCACTACTTCTTGCTCTGATATCTTGCCAGGATCATTCTTTCCAATGTGCATCATAGTGACGATTTCACTCTTTTGTTCCCACATATCAGTCCATACAATATCAGTAACTCCTGAAAATAGCATGACTGCCTGTGGCTGGTGTTTTTCTATTTCTTCTCTTAGTTCTTTGAGTTGGATGTGTATCACTCTTCCTCTTGTATATAGTTGGTCTGGTGAGATGCTTGTATATAGTTGGTCTGGTGAGATGTTGCCTTTGATATAAATGCTCTCCTTGTTGTGGTTGTCTAGCAATATTTGTTTCGTTCTTTTGTAGTCCTCCTGTTCTGTCATTTCTACAGCTTTGCATTATGAATTTACATAAGATTTATACTCATGTAGGAATGCTTTTGCTGGTTTTACTTCCTTCAAGAGTCTCCATCTTGGCAGTACCATGGGTATTGCAATCGTTTTCAGCGGTGTGCATAGTAAGATCTTAATATCAACAAGTCTCTCAATTTCTTCGTAAGTGCCCGTTGTATTTGATGCTGTTGCAAAGCTGATAGTAGTGGGGTAGTTCATTTTTGCATTTGGGATTGTCTGACAAAATGATTGTGTGAGTCCCCTTTTGCTTAATTTCATTCATATGCATTCTTGTATATTGATTTTCAATGTTATGCATTCAATGTCAAACACAATCTGGTTGAAAGGCTTCAATAGTTTTCTAGCTCTGTATGTGTGAATGCTTCAGTGAACATTAATTTCATCATTGCAACCATCTGTTGTTCTCTTATTCTCTGGTAGTTTCTCTCTGCTATCTCCTTCTTTTCCTTTGTTACTTTTATTTCTAATAGGAACTGCTCGTTGTTGGTATCAATCCATTCTATCATACTATCGTGGCTTGTGTCTCCCCACTTTTCAATGTTTATTTTGTCAATCATTGTCTGCGTTTTTGGAGATAGTAACAACTGTGATGAAGTTAATAATAGTTCCTCCTTTCAGTAACTTTCTCACGTCCTCAGTGTTGACTAATCTGCATTTGATTATTTTCTTTGTGGTTATCCATGGTTGATTTTGCAGTTGTTTTAGTTGTGTTTCAGATGTTGCACCCCACATGTATTTTCGCATGGGTTCTTCGAATATTTGTATCTCACTTGGGCAGATTCCTGTGATGTTTGCCAGTTCTACTATCAACATTCTTCCCATTGGGTGATGCTTCATTATCAATCTACTTAACAGTTTTTCCATCATCTGCATTGGTTTCTCATTTTTGTTTGGGGATTCAATCTTCTCAATGTGTCCTTTAAATATCCAGTTTTTTGTCTGAGTGTTCATTGGTGATAGCGTGATTTCAAACTTTTTTGCCTTTGTGAGTTTTATCCTCTGGTTCCTTGTTATAGGTAACCTTAGATCCTTATCTTCCGTGAGTAATATTGCTAGCAGCCATGCAGACGTTCTGTACCTGATTTCTGGCACATTCTTTTCTTCTATTATCATTTTACAGAAGTCCTTCTTTGTGTTCAAGTCATACGCTCGTTTGATTTCTGCCAATACCATTTCTACTATTTTTGATATTTGCGCACTGGGGCCTCTATTTTAATTTCTGGCCAAGATTTGTCTATCTTTTTCTGCAACTTCATGTTTGTCCAAACGTTTTGAATTTCTTTCAAGTGATACTGGTGTTGAGTCATACTGCACTTGATAGATAGTGTCATGGCTTTTTCTAGTCCTTTGTTTTCATTTAGCATTTCCACTGTTTTTGTTTGTTGAAAAAGATTGATTGCTATGCTGTTGTCTATCATGATTCCATAGATCTGCGCCCAATAATCAATTTGTAAGTTGAATTGGATTAGTTTGGAAATCATGAATTCTTTTTTCTCCCATGGGAAGAAGTTTTCTGTTCATAGTACCATGTCTTTTAGATATTTTGGTAGTTCCTCCAGATCTTCTCTCATTACGATGATTACTATACTTATTTGTTGTACTCTTGCAATTCGTACCATCTGATCGATCTGCTTTTGTAGGTGCTTATTGTACTCTTTTTCTCTTAACACGTGTATGATTGTTAAGTATTCTTCATCTAAATTTATCTCTGGGATTTTTGCTATCTGTTCCTTATATGCCATGAGTGCTTGTGCCGTCTCCAGTGTAAAATCTTCATTGAATGTCATATGAATCGTGCTTCTCATGTATGGCCTGTCAATTGTTTTGTTCAACTCCTGTGGATAACTGATCAATACGTTTATTTTGGGCCAATTGTCTGCGCCTAGTAGGATTGGCAGATTGCTTCCTTCCATTTTGGCGGTTTTTCTGATTAGTGTTTTGGTTTCTGGAGATAATTTTTCAAATGCATTGTGCCGCATTTTTGTAGTTGCCATAAAATAAGGGTGTAACGTTTCCCCATCGATTTTGGACATTCACTTTTCTCTCTCTCTAGATCTTACTGTACGCTCTGATGTTGTTTCTGAGGAGGCGTCTATCTGCCCTATCCATAAAGGTAATCTGCTGGTGCTCAGTTCACAGTCCATAGGCTGTGAACCTGTGCCACTGGTGTCAACAGAGTTGCCCTTGAATCAGCTATTGGTTACAACCACTGGTACTTGACCAGCTGTGGTTCCAGTGTGGATACCTTCAGCCTTGAATTGCTTCTGGATCTCCACGGTTCTTCCACCACTTACACCTTCCCCTGGAACTCCGGTTGTGTCACTGCCCTTGAATGGGCAAGGTGATCCCCCAGAAGGAAAGTTAAGCTGTGAGGAGGCTGATTGTCCGTTCGTATCTCTGCTCTTGAATCGGCCTTGAGTACTAATAGGATGCCTCCTAACTCTGTGTTGCTTATTGACCATCCCTTTCTTCTTGTCCCTTCTGCCCTTGAATCAACATCCAGTTTGAGAACTCCTGCGTACTCGCCTCCTTGTGTTTGTGGTTGGGATTCCATTGGTTGGTTGATTGCGCCTCACTCACTTTCTGAGTGGTTGATGCATCCTTCTCTAATTGCCTAAATGCAGTTATTAAATCTATATCCCATATTTCAGGGTCATATATAGTTTTATTTCTTGCAGCCCTCTGGGGTTGCACTCTCCTTTCCAGTTGCTCATTTCCAATATCCGCCATGAATTCTTCCTCAAATTCCTCCTCTGGTAGGCTATCTAAATCACACATATCGTACATAACCTCTTTGCCGTTAATTCAGCTTAATTTAAATTCAGCACTTTTGTTTATCTTATTTCCTCAATATCTGCCGTTGCTCTTTTTAGATTTTGAAAGTGCAACAGTCTGCCGTTATCTAACATGTATTCATTATTTGGCAATGCTTGCATTATTATATGTGGTCCAGACCAGACTGTTTTTAATTTGCGGACCTGATTTGTATCAGTTAGTTTCATTGGTGTGAATGCGTAGACTTTATCGCCTACTTTGTGTGCATGCCCGTAAATTTTTTTATTATAGTTTCACTGTTGTCTCACTGCTGATTTCTTTGTGTTATGGAACATCGTTTCATGAATTCCCGAAATCTGTTTGCAAAGTTGGTTGACGTATTCATTGTTCAAGGTTTTGCTATAGTCGGTGTATTGCATTGATAGTGGTGTGGCTGCCTCTCAGCCAAACATTGCTTTAAATGGAGTAACTCCCACTGTTGAATGTACATACGTGTTGTAAAAATACTCTATCATCTCGATCACCTCTCGCCATCTATTTCCGCCAATCCTTGTTGTTGTCACTCTTATTAACTTTATGAGAGTTCTGTTTAATCTTTCCACTGCACCGTTCACTTGCGGGTGGTATGCTGTAGTTCTTTCGCTGACTATCTCTAGCATCTTTGTCATTTCCTGAAATAGTCCACTTTCGAATTGTGGCCCTTTGTCTGATATGATCGTTTCCATTGGCCCGAATCGTAATATCCATTCTTTCATTACTATTTCCGCTGTTGTTTCTGCAGTCGTGTTTTTCATTGGGATCATCCTTGCGTACTTCGTGAAATTATCCACCATCACTAGTAGAAATTGGTACCCCTCGTTATCTTTTGACAGTTGTTCCAGATCGATGTGAACTATTTCATTTGGTTGTGTGGCGATTATTTTTTCCAATGGTGCTCTCTGTGTTGGGAATCGTTGGTTGTTGTGCAACAAACATGTAGTGCATTTGTTGATGATGTCTTTGATCACTTTTCTTACTGCTGTTGTTATAAATCACCCATTAAACGTTTTCTCTGTTTGCGTTATTCCTAGGTGACCTTTTTCATGTATTCACCATATAAGATCTCTCTTAAAGTACTCTGGTATCGCAATCTGATTGTTTTGTCCTTCGACATATAGCAGCCTGTTTCAGTTTGTTTTCCACCTATAGCATTCGAAGTAGCTTGCTGTTAACTTTGATAGTGTCACCTGGGGTTCTTTCAATTTTCTTATTATCTCATTAAGGATTACGTCGTCCTGTTGTTTCTCTATGATCTCCTTTTCAGAGATTTCCTCCTTTATTATGATTGGTAGTACCGTTTGACCTTTCTTGTCTACGTTGATCTCTGGTAACTCATAATATTGGTTGTGTGGTAGAAATTGGAATTGCTGTTTTTCCCCATCTATCTTTTCCACGTCTCTTTGGTACTCTGGCAATGACGTCCAGAAGTCTGCGTTGCTGTGTAGAGTGCCCTTCCGATGCTCTATTGTGAATGTAAATTCGTTAAGATATTCTATCCATTGGGATACAATACCTGATTTATCTCCCAAGAATTTTTTTAGCCATGCAAGGCCACTGTTGTCCGTATGTACCCGGAATTCTTTTCCAATCAAAAAGTGTCTAAATTTTTTGATGCTCTCAACCAGGGCTAGCATTTCTACTTTGGTGGAGCCATAGTTCTCCTCACTTGCCCATAACTTACAGCTAAAGAATTGTATCGGCACCTCTCTTCCATTTTTAATTTGTCCTAGCATTGCTCCTATGGCGACCTTGCTTGTGTCACAGTCTAGTATGAATTGTTCATTATAATCCGGTGTATTGAGTGATGGCAATTTTGCTAGTTCCTCCTTAATGTTGTCTAGTTCCTCTTGTTCCTGCCATGTCCATATGAATGGTACTGATTTTCTCATGAGTTTTGTCATCTTCACAGTTTTTCCTGTGATATTGGGGATGAATGTACCGTAATAATTGAAGAAACCCATTATTCTTTGGATATCTTTCTTGTTATTTGGTTTCTCTATTTTTCGTATCATCTCTCTTGCATTGTCTTTCATCGATATCCTCCCTTTTTCTATAGTTCTTCCTAGGAAAACGATTTTCTCCTTCAAAATTTCGCATTTGTTGCCGTTTATCCGGAGTCCGGCTTTTCCTAGAATTGTTAATGTTCTGTCCAATTTCTCTATATGTTCTTGTACCATATCGCTTGTTACAATTATGTCATCTATATATGCATTAATACCATCCTCCATTCTATGCGTCTTATTTTTCAGTACTTTTGTTATATATCTCTGAAATGTTGCCTGCACATTGCATAGTCCGAACTCCATGTAGATCCACTCATAAAGTTTATGGTCACACACATATGATAGTCAACACAGTGTACACATTCACATCCATAAAATTAACAGACACAAACAAGGTCTGAAAACTTGAAAAAATCTGGTCAGGACCATATATGATAATGCAAGTACTACCAAACAATGAGTATATGTTAAGTAATGCTAGATTACTAGATTTCCAAAACCTAAAATGAGCAATGGCAGATGTTGAGGAAACCAGATTAGATGAAAATGCAAAATTCAAAATAAACTGAATTAATGGAAATGAAATTATCTATGAGATTAATGAGCTAGATAGTTTACCACAAGAGGGTTTTGATGAAGAATTCAAAACAAATATCATTAATGAAACCCTACAACCAAGAGTACTGCCAAGAAGGGCAGCAAGAGATAAATATATATATGACCCTGAAGTATGGGATTTAAACTTACTATCTGAATTTAGCAAATCAAAAGAAATGCAAAAACCAAGGAGCAAGAGGTTATTCTGGAATCAGAAGGCAGAGGACATGACAACATCCAACCTGTGAAGATGAATTTGGAGGAGGTCTCACACTGGACATTAATGTGAAGTCAAAAGGGATGAGAACCAAGCACTGACTAATCTGAGACATAGAGTAATGAGGCGTGGTAGTAGACACCAATGCCAATTCAAGGGCAGATAAACAAAAATACAAATTGCCTCTCCAATTGGAGATCTGCAATGCTTATTCAAGGGCATGAAGAGAACCAACGTCACTCCCAGAGATCTGCAATGCCAATTTGAAGGCATGCAGAAGACTGAAGCAGCCCAACTTTCCTTCCAATAGTCCACAACACTGATTCAAGAGCATTTTGATGCATAGAGTTCCAGGGGAAGGTGCAAATGGGGGAAGAACCATACACATGTGAAACAATTCAAGGCTGATGCATCTATGGAACCCACAGCTGGTTGATTGGTAAAAAAAAAGTCAACTGTGAACAAATTCAAGGGCAACTCAGTAGAGACTATCAGCATTGACTAACTTGATGGTGAGCTGAGCACCAGTAGACCATTAAGGATTACCCAGCTACATGTCCCCTCAGAAACAACATCAGAGCAAACAGTCTGCTCAAAAGAGAGAGTACAAAGGATGTCAAAAATAGACAGAGAAACCCTGAACCCCTATTTCATGGGAACCTCAAAGATGAGAAACAATGCTTTTGAAAAGATGTCCCCATAGACGAAAATCCACATTAGAAGGATATCAAGAACAGAGGCAAGCAACCTACTGATCATGCTAGACACCAAGAAAAGACCAATGGTCAACATTATCATAAGTTACCCAAGAGAGTTAAATGAAACACTCAAAAGGCCATATATGCACAGCACTGTGCACATAACATTTGATGATAACTTCACACTAGAAACAGCACAAGGAATAATGGCATACATAGAACAGATCACCAAGATACTAGAAATTAATATCAATAAAGACAACCTAATGATAATTCACATCTTATAAGAAAAGGAATACAACAAAAACCTAGAGAAACAACTTGATCAGTCATTCAGGATGGCAAGAGTCCAGCAAGTGCACATAGTGATAATAACAAGAATAACTCTGAGCAAAATCCCCAACTTTTTGCATGATCTGGCAATGAGAGTAGAAAACGTGTTCCCATGGAAAACAGAAGCCTCAGTCACCAAAGTATCAGAACTGATATGCTTTGACTTACAGATGGATTATTGGGTAGCAATCTGCAGGTTAATGGTAGATCCATGTATAGCAATTGATCTCTATAAACAAACAAGACAATTGAATTAACAACAAATGCAGAAGGTGTGGAAAAAGCCAACAAACTTTTAATCAAATGCAGCCTTACCCAGAGACAAGATCACATCAGGCAGATAGAAGAAAAATGGAAACAAATGAAACTGCAGAAAAGGCCAAATGAACTGTGGCCACACTATGCAAAAATGCTGATTTTTGAACAGCACTACAAGAATACAAGAGAGACACAGAAAAAACAATTTGAATTTCTACCACACAGTGAATACCAGAGCTTACCCAAAATCAACACTGAAAAAAAGGAAGAAATAACTGAAAATGAAATCATTTATAAAGAATAAACAGATCTAATCTTTATGGAGATAAGAGAAAAAATATGAGATGAGAAAAAACAATTAGTGTAACATCTGCTACCAAGTGTTAACAGAGATTAAATCATTCTTTTAAATTATTGTTCCTCATTATATGTGGGTAGGGATGTACTTATGTTAACTCTTTACTCTGATATAAGATATGTTTCATTAACCTTTACTTAACTAGAGTAACTTGATACTGCTTAGGTATACCACCATCACAGTTCTGCTCCATGATCTGGCTATGGCTTCTGGCTAACTCTAATCTCTGAATCAATTGTAGCATCATCCAAACAAATCAAAAATAAGCTTCAAACATCAAGCAGAGTGAGAATAAGATTGAAGAAACAATTATTAGAAATATTGTATTTAGATCAATTAGATTAATTTAGATTTATTTGTATTATGCAACCAAGAAACAATATGTGTTAAAAACAAGAGATTAGTATCAGTCAATAAAAATACTTTTGGCAAAATGAGGGGGCAGAATCGCTTCCATTATTTTTAGCTGCCATCTTGGCAAAAGAAAAGTTTAAATTTGAAATCAACAGGTACTTTTCTGGAATTACTATAAATATGAATTAAATACTGTAAGCAATTGATAAAGAATTTTATTTGGAATTCTTATTTTGTTCTACTATAATGGTTTGATTATTTAATATGATGTCAAGCTAATCAAGTGGTGTTTAGTAGTGGTCTGGATCCATCATAGAGAATGATTCAAGGGTCCCTGTGCCAGACCATGAAAGTGCACATAAGTTAGGTATAGGGGTTTTCTCTTGATTAGTTGACTAGCAATCACTTACTACATGTATCAAAATAATTAAGTATGAACAAATGGTTGGATGACCAAAACTTAGGAAATATATTAATGCTATTTTAGATCCAAATTAATGGCCAATAAATGACTGATAAAGTGACCATACATGTATTAATTTATAAATGTAAGTTAAGAAGCTGCTCAAAACTAAGATATTTAGAGATGCCAATATATTTTGGTAATGGCTACATGCAATATCAAATGAGCAGCTAGTAACATGTCAGGTTGCAAACAAATAGAACACTTTTACAAAATAGAGTTTAAGTTGAATTGTGTCATGCCTTGAGTATGCATTGAGCTAGGATAAGGTACACATAAATTGTATTGATGAGCTGAGGTGTGGAACTCAATCATGGAACATCAAAAGAGTTGGTGAAACTGGATGTGGAGATCAGCTTCAGGCAGATGCCCACTATCAATCACTGGAGAAACTACTGCATTGCTTCATCAACTAAATAGTGAGCAGTTAAATCTATGCTAATAGAAACAAAAACCAAGCAGTATCTAAATCCCTACCTGCAAAACTATGACTAGTGTTATACAGTAGCAAGAGATAAATAGTAATGATGCCTGGTAGAGGATGTTACATGGTGACCATGACAATGAAGAACAGCAATTCTTAAAAGAAACATTCAGTGGAACTACTCACATATAATGACAAGAGCTGCAAGTGAAACTGAAAGTAAGCAACAGACAGTTACATGGAAAATCAACTGGTTAAGAAAGAGAATTACCTGAAACCAAACTGAAGACTTTAACAGGATCCCGGAATTGCGATCAAAAAAATGGAAGACCACTACAAACCAAAGAGAAAAAATGACAAAAGCTAAGAAAGACAGCGCAAAGAAAACTGCAATCAAGGCAGTAACCCCTAGAACAATATGATCATCACCATACTTCAGTGAGAACTCAGCCATTGACACGGAATTGCAATCCCTCAATTCACCACCAGAGACGAATCCCCCAGAGACAAACCCACCAGGCATAATCAATATGCTGAGGAAGAGCCAGGAAAACAAAGCACTCCTAAAACATGAAATAGAACAATTAACCAATAAATTCAAAGAAATGGAACAACAAAACAAAACCATACTGAGCAAAATTAGATTAAATATGGAGATGTGGCTAGATGAACAAAGCCAATTATTCTAAAATGAGATCAAAATCCTCACCCACCAATTATCAGAGTCCAATAAAATGTTTTTAGAACAAAACCAACAATGGCAGAAAAGAAATCAAGAACTGGGAAAAACAAATAGGCAGCTAATTGTGGACAATGATCTACAAGCAGGAGAATTGGAGCAATGGAAAGACAAATTAAGACTAATACAGCTGAGGGAAGAAGAAAACAGGAGCAACATGCAAACCCATGAAATTGAATTCCATTCCAGAAAAGAAAGCAGCTCCCAAAGAAGTGACATATGAGGAATCTGACAAAGACTCAGATACCAAAAAACAAAAAATTATTAATGAAATCACAAAAGCAGTGACTACACAACTGCAAGAGGAAGATACAGTAAAAAACCACAGGAAACCCAAATATGAAAATTCAATTCTTTCACAACTGACAACTAGTGATACAATACCTTGTAATGCAGTTCTACCCAAATTTAACAAAAGGGTAGACAGCTATAATCCAACATTCGCCAAATGGCTACAAATGACAAATTAACAATGGTGGAGCACAAAGTGAGCCAACAGGCAGCAACAGCAAGACTTCCATTATATTTAACAGGTACAGCCTCCCAACACTACCTGCTCCTAGATGCAGAAATGAAAAGAAATTACCAATTATTGATTGGAGATTTCATAAATTACTATGAAAATGAAAGTTTTAAAAATCAGTACTGAATCATTCTAAATGCAACAAAGATGAGAAAAACTGATGACATTTGAAATTACATGCAACAAGTTGAAAAACTACTAATGCTTAGTTCAAGAGAAAATAGATATTCTAAATATGATATGTTCTCACACATTTGTAAAGGGATGCATGAAAGCTTTAGAACACAGTTCAAGATTAAATGTGATGTTGACAACAAGCTGGAAAGAATGATTAGAAAGAAGGTCAACATACAAGCAACCATTGAAAACAATGTCTGAATATACAAAAAGGCCGCATGGCACAGAGAAGGATTAACATGAAGGAACAACCTCAAACCATGCATCCCAAATAAAACTTACACCAAAATGAAGCTAAAAGGAAAAGATGGGAAGACTAGAAAGGTAAAAGAGAAAGACATCAAGTGTTATGGTTGCGGACAGAAAGGCCACAGAAAGGCAAACAGAATACAAAATGGACGAAGTATTGTTAACTGACAAGGAGTCAGAAAACTAGTTAGAGCACCAACTCATAACAACCATGCATTGATAATGATCCTGACAAATCTCAACACAATAAGTAAAATAACAATAGTGATTAATGGAGTAATGACTAAAGCAACAATCAACACCAGAGCAGCAACTTCAATAATCACTGATGAATGTGCTATGAAGCTAGGATTTAAATGAAAAGACTTGAACAGCTGCAACAAGAGACTAATTAATGCATCAGGAGAATATATCAATATGAAAGGAATGATAAATGCAGTACAGATGAGAATTGAGAACACAAATGTGAACACAACATTTGAACAATCTTTAGTGGTGGTGGACACACACAACAAATTGTTGCCATATGAGGTCATCTTAGGTGACGATTTTCTGACAATGAATGGATATGTCATCAACTATGCCAACAGAACTATAAAGGTAAGAGAGGAAGAAATTGAGATCAAAGAAGAACAAGGGAAGCAGAAAACAATCACATTTCAACTGCAGGAAGATATCCACCTACAGCCAACATAATGCTATATGACAATAAAGGCATCAACACCAAATGAGTATCAATGCCATCTAGTGTCTGCACAATAAAGCATGGAAAGGGAAGAATACCAATCCTTAATGCTATGAATCAGAATGTTAAACTAAAGAGATTGCAAGTAAGAATATATGGACAGTACATCAAGTTGAACATCAGACTCATCTGGAAGGCAATGGAAGACGATGATGGAGCAAGTAATTTGCATGGTCAACTCAAGGACTTGCAAATGAAAATGGATAGTACTCCACATGGCTGACTCAAGGGCAAGTGGACGAACACCATCAAAGTCGCAAGTACTCCCAAAGGCTGACTCAAGGGTATTGGGACGAAAGCAGAAAAGGAGGACACATACAGAACACCTAAAATAAATAACAAAGACTACCCACATTTAGAAGAACAGGAGATAACGGAATTAAGAAAATTGCTAGAAAGACATTAATGTATCTCTTGGTCTGGCTGAGATTAAGCTGATGGTATCAGCTTTGCTAAAAAGTGACATAAAATTCTACTTGAAGTTGATTTATTTAACATGTAATGCAACAAAATAATGTCCAAATGTTATCAAACAAAATGTAATGTTATGGAGAAGTATGATAAGCTTCAAAGCAATCTGCATGTAACCCAACATTACATGTAGCACATTAATAAACTGCTCTCTTTCTACCAGCAACTGACTTTTTGCAGTGA
>CABFPE010000858.1:167514-181850 GCA_900660155.1 Hofstenia miamia | reverse complement strand
AAGAAGAAGAAGAAGAAAAAAAATCTAAATCTATATTCAGAAATTGTTTTAACAATAAATAGAAATACTATTAACAAATTCTGAAAGCGTCAAGAAAGTAATACACAACTAAACAAAAAAAGAAAACAACGAATATTCACAAATAAAAAGTGGTTAACTTGGGCTATGACTATTGCTAGTTTCTATTAATAGAGTAATCAGGATTATAAAATTTATAACCTCACCATTTCAGTTTTTTATATTATAAGTGCAAAAATATTTTTTAATATCCATTTTAAAGTTTTTGAATCTACTTATTTGTTTAATATATTTTGGTAATTCATTCCACATATTTATAGCTGTGTTTAGAAATGAATTTTTCATCATTCGCTTCTTATACCTAGTAGGTTCAATTAAGTGTGTTCTTTTATTTTGTTTATTGACTAATTTTGCAGAAAGAAAGTCATTTTTGTAGTATGGGAAAGTATTGTTAACTATTTTAAGAACGTCGTTAAGACATTTAATGGATGTAACATTGCGGATGTAAAAATAATTTTGAATTTTTTCTATATTCATTATTCTTATTAAAGCTATGATTATTTACTGCTACTTTGATTGCTTGGAAATTTCCTGAGAAATTTTTGGTTTATATCTGTGTAGAGTATATTGACATAGTTAAAATGACTTAATATTAGAGCAAATATTAATTGGATTTTTGATTTAGTTGGAATTTTTTGAGAAATTAAGTTAATTGCTTTAATCGATATGGCCATTTTTCTAATAACATGATTTAGTTGCTCTTCAAAATTTAGATTTAAGCCAAAAAATTATTCCGAGGTACTTAAAAGACTCAACCTGTTTTATTTTAATGCCATTGAAATTAAGTTTGTATTTTGAAGTATCAGTAGATTTAGTTTTTGACTTAACAATACAGAATTGAGTTTTTAGTGGATTTACTCTTAGGTTTATAGAAGCAAAATATTTAGCAAGAGAAGCACAGTTTGTTTCGAGAGTTTGAACCACTTTTTCGGGAAATGTTTTAGAATGAAATAATATTGTGCCATCTGCATATTGTATAACGTCACATGTTACTTGCTCGGACAAATCATTTATGTATATATTAAATAATAAAGGACCTGAAATTGCATCTATAACACCAAATATCAAAATGCATCCTTTAATCAACCTCACATTGTGCATTCTTTATAGCAGTAGAAATTGTTTAACCACAGATTTAACCTTATTTCTTCTAGCGTTACTTTTAAGTAACAAATCGATTTTTCACATTTCTATCCAAACCTATTAAGAAATATTGAAAGCCTTTTGCATGGACACATTTATGGGGTTGGGCCCGCTCATGCAATGATGAAGATCTGTGCTAAGACTTATTTTTGTGCCTGAAGTACTTGCAAATAAGAATATTTTCAATGTAAAATTATTCAAATTTTCCATACCTAGTATTCAGATAATGAGGCGGTCTAATGTCCATGGGAACAACAACTACCATGAAATATTTTGTTTTCTAAAGAAAAATTTCAATAGTTCGATTGTTATAAGCATTTAAAAAATATTTGGTAAGCCATAACCAACTTTAAAAAAATTCCAGTAGAATTGTCTGAAAATTCGTAAATTGTCTAACCATATAGTTTACAGATTTCTTTTTAAGAAAATTTGACAGATATTAACATTATAAAAATTTGCTTTATCGCCATGTACCAAACTGCGTTAATCTAATCTTATGGTTTGGTGTATATGGTTTTCATTCAACAGCAATTGCAATAAATATAACAAAAGAAGCACTATATTTAATCGAAGGTAACAAAATTGTTCAAAAAACATTAACCTTCATGTGCTATCCATGGCTCATCAATCCTTCAAGATAGAACTAAATTCATCAAAAATTAATTTTACATAAAGGTATGGATAACAAATACATTTTCCAAATTGAAAGGGTGCTTATCACAATGGTATAATTTTACAAGGATTTTAGGTTTGCATGATTCTTCAAACTAGACTATCCTCAAGTAGTTTATAACCTTAAAATTCTGTTAATTAATTCATTATATGCCTTATGAAGGCACTCCCCAAAGCAATTTTGTATGGACAAAATGTCCAGTAGTAAGGCTAGTGATGTAATGATATTTTAAACCAATGTCAATAAATACTCCAAAATTTGTGTATGTAGGTGTGACTGTAACTTGAACGTTATTTTCTTTTAGTACTAGGGGTAATGATAGAGAAATCAGATAAAAAATCTGATTAACTTGAGCTCTTCAAATGCTTACAGAATATATTGGTAATGTTCCAAAAAGACGATGTTAATGGAATAATCATCAGCATATCAAATGACACTATTGTATTTGACCATTGCCCATTTCAGTTTGAAAATCAAATTTTATCAATTGCTACTGTATAAATTCATTCTAAGAAGTGATTTTCTGGATGATTTCATCTTGCAAAAAAATTAGTGCTTCTTAGCCATAACAATTTGAGATTTATTATGAAAATTACCAGATGGAAAAATAAACACGAATTCAAAAACGTTTTCTGATCATATTATGAAACAAGATGCGAGTAAGTTTATGGTATCATGCGACATTAAAAGTTTATACACGAATATTCTTCTAGAAAAAGCCAGACATAGTAATAGAAATTTTTAAAAACAAAGACATAACGATCTACGATTTAAATTACGAAACAATAAAGACGCTATTAATGCTTGGCAACGAAAAATTCATTAATGGAATTTAAGGGAGAATTTTAAATCGAATTTTTGATGTCTCAAGTTCTTATGAAATCATAAGCCAAGAAATAATTAAACTAAAGTCGAATTTGAAGAAAAACAAATATCCAAGTAATTTTATTAACAAGTTTATTAAAGAAACAATGAATGAAATATTGAACAAGAAAGTAAAATATTCGAATAATTTTGAACACATTTTTAAAATTGAATATAGAGGGAAGAACACAACAGATATGATTAATCAAATACGAAGAATAAATTATATTAAAGAAAATGCTTGATTTGTTTATACAACGCGAAAGCTTATTCAACACCTAGAATTAAAATCAATGACAAAGATATCCGATAAGTCCAATGTTATCTATAAAATCAATTGCAACTGTGGTGAGGACTATATTGGATATAGTAGCAGAAGAATAAAATAACACGAAACTAAGTCAACAATATCAGAGCACCTAAGAAAATGTGGAATCAACTATGACATCAAAATTTTAAGATCAACCATTCCCAAAATTTAAAAGTAATCGAAATTATAGACAAAAGGTCAATGCAACCAAGTCTTAACACCAAAGATGATTATATATATCAGCACAAATTGCCTCTAATCAACGTTTAATTATATATAATATCTTTTATTTAAATAATGCACATTTAGAGGGAAAATTTTGTAAATGGGGGATTTTTACTAAAATTTAAATTTGAATATCTTTAGCTAAAAATGTTTAACTTAGTTTAAATTCCTTAAAAATAAAAAAACCAATAAAAATATTTGCTAAATTTTGGAGTAATTCGCTGTCTCTTTCTTGTTCAAATGATGTCACTACCTTTTGAATCATAAAACTATTACTTTGTAAGATGAAATTCTGGGAAATCTAAAGGTAGTGACATCATACGCTGAGATGATTTCATACGCTGAGATGATTTCTCCGCGAGCGGTTGGTCCCGCTGAGCTCTCCGTCCTACGTTCACTCGGTAGTGAGAATTTCATAACGAGTGAGCGTAGCAGAATCACGTCTGCTAAACTTCTAGCTCCCTTCAACAATCTATCAAAGGAAGAGCTTTTAACATTGCACAGCTTACTCCACACCGTTCTCGCACACAAAGAAAAGGAGGTTCCGCCGTTCAAAACTCCAGAGAAAGATGAATGGACACAAGTTTCACCGCCTAAAAAAACCGTTGCAACATCACCCATCATCACAAATTCATCCGCTTCCTCACAAACACAGGACGTACGAAAACGACGCGCCAAACGACTGCGAACAGATGCAGGTATGCTTATTTTAGGAACCTCAATGTATCGATACCTACAAGCACCCGCCCTACTAAAGAAAGACACAGTTGCAGTACATTCATATCCGGNTATGTATATATATATATATATATATATATATATATCATGTTAGCTAGACGTTAGAATAGACCGGTTTCGATTATAAATCATCTTCAGTATAACAATAAGCAAATCTCTAAGACGAACAATAAAGTAAGCAAGATCTAACAAAGACGAATTAAGAACAAATTTTGTTAACTTACTTGATAAATACGCTGAGATGATCATACGCTGAGATGATTCATACACTGAGATGATTATACGCTGAGATGATTCATACGCTGAGATGATTCATACGCTGAGATGATTTCTCCGCGAGCGGTTGGTCCGCTGAGCTCTCCGTCCTACGTTCACTCGGTAGTGAGAATTTCATAACGAGTGAGCGTAGCAGAATCACGTCTGCTAAACTTCTAGCTCCCTTCAACAATCTATCAAAGGAAGAGCTTTTAACATTGCACAGCTTACTCCACACCGTTCTCGCACACGAAGAAAAGGAGGTTCGCCGTTCAAAACTCCAGAGAAAGATGAATGGACACAAGTTTCACCGCCTAAAAAAACCGTTGCAACATCACCCATCATCACAAATTCATCCGCTTCCTCACAAACACAGGACGTACGAAAACGACGCGCCAAACGACTGCGAACAGATGCAGGTATGCTTATTTTAGGAACCTCAATGTATCGATACCTACAAGCACCCGCCCTACTAAAGAAAGACACAGTTGCAGTACATTCATATCCGGGAGCAACTATAGAAGAGATGACTGAAACAATTAAAGAATACACGCCGTCGGACAACATTAAAAAAATACTTGTCACCGTTGGCAGAAATGATGTAATGCAACAGAAAACTGAATACACGATTTTATTTAAAAATTTAATTAACGCCTTAAAACATATTTTTAGGTCCGCTGTAATTTTTGTAGGAGAAGTCGCACCGTTTCCAGATGATAGCACGTTGAATAAAAAGATTCAAGAACTTAATTTTCTTATCCACCAAAATGCGAAAATTCTAGGGTATACCGTTTTTCACAACTTTCAATCTTTTTATTTAGGAAATAACATCAACCGTAAATTATTTGCACAGGATGGTATCCATTTCTCAAGAAGAGGATACTCAACACTAGCGCGCAAGATCAAAGAATTCTTTGATGAAATACCGCCCCGTACTCAACGCTATTTCAGCACTGCACCGCCACGTTTCAACCGCCATGCCGCTACCTTCACGTCGCCCACGTTTAAACACACGCAGCGCCAATCATTTCTTCCGCCTCATCCGTTTAATTGGCCTAATCAACGCGCACCACAGCATTTTCATAAAACCTACGCTTCCGCCCTGTCATCTCCGCCGCCAAATTTCTTCACACTAGCAGAAATTCACAAGCTAAGATCTTTCCTAACTTTTAACAATGTCTTGTAAATATTTATATTTTGTGCATTTACTAACGACGCTCAGGCTATGGAAATTTCATCATCTAAATGCTAAAAATTATTTTCATTCAAAATTGTTAATCCTTCTTTTGTTATTTAACTTATTTTATTGTCATAAAAAATATGAAACTACCCATGTTTTGAATATAAAAAGAAGAAAAGTATGCTATTATAAATTAATTCATTATTCTCCTATTAACAACAAAAACATCTTCATCGTGTTTATCAGCTTTAAAAAATTACTAAGTATCTCAATATTTTTTTCCTTATTATTAATTCTTCATGGCATTGAAAAGAACCCTGGTCCGATTTTAGATTACGATACTTATTTCGATAGATTGAATGCAAAAAATAACACTATTAACTATGTGCATATAAATTTTCAAAACCTGTCAAAGAAAAATTTTGAATTTAAGCAATTTATGTCTAATTTTAAAAATGATGTTATTCTAGGAATCTCGGAAACCTGGTTGTCGAACAAAGACTTTGATAATTGTTGGTCATTCAATAAATCATTTTGTTTGTTTAGAAAAGATAGGCAAACTAATAATCTATTAGGAAAATCCAGTGGTGGAGGTGTCTCATTATTAATACCAAAAATTTTCAAACCTAAATTACGCGAAGATATAAAGTATAGCGACGTATCTAAATTTGAAAGCTTATGGGTAGAAATATCAAATCCCTTAGGAAATGCTACATATAAAAAACAACTGATAAATGTTTCTTATTCTCCGCACAAAAAATACTCGAATTTTTTCATTGAGCAATTGGAAAATGAATTGGTTTTAGCTGTTTCTGAAAATAAAGACATTATTTTAATGGGAGACTACAACATTAATTATTTGGACCAAAAAGAACGAGATAAAATTGACAATTTACTAAATATGTTTAATCTGAATATTGTTAATAAAATTACGCCGTCAAGGGTCACTGCAACGAGTAGCACGCTTATTGATTACTTCATAATGTCAGATAATGATTTTTCAAAACTTACATATTTTACAGCTGAATGTCCGTTCTCCGATCATTGCATTACTTCCATTAGCTTTATAACAACGAAACCAGTAAATTCAATAGTTAGGAAATGGACCACAATTCGGGAAAAAAATAATCATAATGTTGAAAAACTAAAATTATCGCTGACTTCTGAACATTGGCATGAAGTGTATTATGCACAAGATACTAATTCTATGATGGAAAATTTCATTTCAATCTTTGAAAAACACCTTAATATTTTCTGTCCAGAAAAGAAGATCTTAATTAACAAAAATTTTAAAAATTGTGCCTCTAAATATAACAAATCTAAACCTTGGTTAACTGATTTATCCAAAAAATTGATTATTGAAAAGAAAAATGCTTTTAAAAATTTCTTATTGACAAAATCTAGCGAAAATTTCTTAGCTTATAAAAAAGCAAGAAATTTATCAAATATTGAAAATCGTAAATCTTTTAATAAATATATTAAAAATGAATTCAAAATTTTACCAAACCAAAAGTCCAAATGGAAACTCATTCATGAGATTGCTAACACTGCAAAATCTAAATCTACAATCATTGAGGAGATTAGAG
Source organism: Hofstenia miamia (assembly GCA_900660155.1). NCBI lineage: Eukaryota > Metazoa > Xenacoelomorpha > Acoela > Hofsteniidae > Hofstenia > Hofstenia miamia. Next base: position 174,798 of record CABFPE010000858.1, on the reverse strand, counting down.
ACTCGGATGGGAACTCATTTACAAATGATTTTGACATTACTAATGTACTAAACGAAACATTTGTTAACTTGGGAAAATTTAAAGGACCCTATATCAAATATCAATCACCAAATATTAATAATAAAATACCCGAATTCATTTTTCGTTTTTCTACTACATACGAAATGATTAAAGCAATTAATAAACTAAAACCCAATAAATCTAGTGGTCCATCTAAAATTCCTTCCTGGATATTAAAAGTAACTGCCTCTATAATTGCTGAGCCTTTAAATTTCATCTTCAATGAATCCTTAAAACAGAACAATTTTCCAAATCGTTTGAAACAAGCATATATTACTCCGGTTTTCAAAAAGAAAGATGCAACTTTAGCTATTAATTATAGGCCGATCTCAATTACTTCGCCAATAAGTAAAATTTTCGAACGTCTCTTACATAATCAAATTAGTGACCACCTTTCAAAACACCAATTAATGTCAAAAACACAATTTGGTTTCCGCAAGAATTTTTCAACTGATGATGCTCTTTTGTATGCTACCGAAAATTGGCGATCATCTCTTGACTCTGACAAATTTGTTGCAGTGGCCTGCCTTGATCTTTCAAAAGCTTTTGACTCTATTAATCACGATATCTTATATAAGAAATTAGAAAAGATAAGATTTTCTGAAAGTAGCGTTAAATTAATATCAAGTTATCTAACTAATAGAATTCAGTGCGTCAAATTAAATAATACTTTCTCTAATTGGCTCTCTATAAAAAACGGAGTACCGCAAGGTACCATTCTTGGACCGCTACTTTTTAACATATATGTAAACGACATGCAGCAACATACGAATTGTCAATTGATTCAATACGCCGATGATACATGCATTTTTAGTGGAAATACATCCTTAAATCAAGCAATAAATGATGTAGAACAAAATTGTGAAAAATTGAGTAAATATTTCAACATGCACAAATTAAACAACAACAGTGAAAAAACTGAATTTTGCATCTTGAATCCTCAGGGGAAAAGTGTATTCCTACCCAATTCTTCACTTACTTTTAATAACGCCTCAATCTCCCCTAAAGAATCCTTCAAATATCTTGGTATAACTATTGACTCAAAATTAACATACAAGCAGCAAGTAAAAGAAATTTTAAAACGCATGGCAATGAGTATTAAAACATTATCACACGTAGCTGAACATTTACCCTCTGCCATTATGATTCAATTATTTCATGCTCTAGTAATGAGTCATCTTAATTATGCAAATACACTTTTTTCAAGCTTAAATGAATCATTAGTAAAAAAACTTACAATACAATTAAAATGGGCATTGAATGTTTGTCAGAAAAACTGCTCCAAAACAAGAAATTACATTTTGTCATCTTTGCTGTTTCCAAATCAACTCTTTATTTTTAATATTTTGATAAAGTTTTTTAAAATAACAAATCAATTACCTCCTTATAATTCAATATCATTTCCAAACTTTTTTCATAAGCGCAATATAAGGGGCCTTGCACATTCGACAAAACCAAATTTAAAATTGAAGGAGAAATTTTTTTTTATAACATAATTCATAAAGAAAAACAAATTGATGACTTAGAAAATTGGCGTCATTATATTCGTAATCTCTTTGAAAGCTATGCCAAACAACCTTCCATACCACGCAAAATATGAAATCTAATAAAAGCATTAAAAACAATTGCCTTAGATTATATATATATATATATATATATATATATATATATATATATTGTGGCATAATCCATCAGAAAGCCATGTGTGGTAAAGGAAGAAAAAAGATGGAAGCAACTAAGACTAAAATGTAATAATAATTAAATTGTAAAACACATTGTTATGATTGATTATTGAATTTCTAAAATATTTTAAGCAGTTTATACCTAAATTAACTCGACAGTATTTGACAAATTCTAAGATGACCAAACAGCGTACACTAATTAACAATGAAGTTGCGTAATTGAAAAGCAGAACTAGAAAGTGAGGGAAAACTGTAAACAAGACTCAATCAACAGGTACTAGTCGAGTATTTGATTATTTACTTAGATGTGCTATAAATATTCGCTAAATGTTAGAATGATTGATGAACGAATTTTATTTGGATTTACTTCATTGCTTATTATTGTCAGGTTATTTAATAGTTTTATGGAAAGATAAACGTTCAAGCACTAGAGTAATCGTATGGTGGTCCCCGAATACATTTAAAGGAATTCTGGAGCAGCCTCACAATCAGTTATTCAACAGTGGTGAGGGCGGTAGCTGTAGATTCCTTGATGTGCTTATAGGTTATGAATAGGGATAGGGATTTTTATTTGTTATAGCTTTCCTATCACTTGTTGCTCGCAGATTATTATGATTATATTTAAGTTGCTCTACATGTTTATTTATTCAATGTTTATTTTTGTAGTTGACCATCAACTGAATTATGAACTAACTTTCTTGCCGACCACATTGATTGTTCACATGTACGGAGGGCTAGCATGTATTACTATATCTGTACTATATCTGTAGGGCTATTACATGTAAGTAACAATAACAAGCTGAAGCATCCTGGTTGCGTTATTTCCTTTTCTTCACTTAATCATAATAACAAGAACAATCAATGCATCAAATTATTAAGTTATCACACACACACTATCACTGAGATAACCATCCATGCACTGATTCATCTAATGGTTTCCACTTCAGAGTTCAAGTAAAACCTGGAACTGTTGCCAATCATGAGGTCTCTGGAATCGCATGGCACAGCGTCGTCTTCCATTGACTACTCTTGATCTAAATAAGCTGTGATTAGTTAAGCATTTAGTAAAGGAAATGCCAATTAATTTAGTTAATTAACTACGCACTCAATTAGTTAGAGAGAATTAGGAGTCTGTCATACGTTAACCATCGCATATACCCTGGAAAGTAGTTAGTTACTCTTAAATAATCGCGATAACTGTATTGGCAAGATTCTACATGGCGACTGTGACAGGCGCCTGACATGCATGAAAGAGAAGAAAATGGAAATTTAAAGAAAATCCTAAAAGTTGAAAAGTAAAGGAAAACCTAAGAATTAGTGTACAAAGATGGTTACATCAGAAAGAAATCTAATCTAAGCAGGAAACAACGAAAAGAGAAAAAGACAAGTGAATGCAACTACTAACCTAAGCACAAGAAAAAATGGTAGAATGGAACCAGTAAACGATTACTTCTAGTTAGTAATGGAAATGGTAAATTCAAGGAAAAAACAAAGAACTAAAGCCAAGACACAAAAAAACACCCCATAACCAAAGAACCCCAGAAGACACGACAATGTCCCCCAAAAGTGAGATGTCCCCAGCAGAAATAGTGCTACAGCCAGCACAAGAAAACACAGAGTTTTCAATAGCTGAACTTACTAAAATAATAGAAAACAACAATAACGAAAGAAGAGAGTTGACAATACAAATAGAAAAGTTAACACAATGGATGTTTGAGATAGAAATGACAAATGTGGAAAAAGATAGACGTATTGAAGAAATTATACAAGATACAAGTGTAAGATTAACAGAACAAAGAAATGTGTTTCAGAAACAAATTGAAAAGTTAACTGAAGCAAATAAAGAAATCAAAGCACAAAGTGAAAAGTTACAACAACTTATGAGCCAGATGCATGAAGAGAATGTAAACCATAGAGAAGAAAATATCTCAAAGCAAATTGAGATTGATAACTTGAAGGATGAAATTAGATTAATATCATTAACTAACAAAGAAAATCAAGACAAGGAAGAAAGAAATGCTAAAGTAATAGAAACAACAATAATGGAAAAGCCAGAAAAATTAAATGAAGCTATACCAGTGAGAGAGACACAGAGTGAAATGTATAAACAATGTGAAACAGAAGATGAATTTGTGGAGAAATTGGTGACCAACATAACAAAACAAGTAAAAGAAAATTCTAAAAAACCCAGAGATGTAAAACCTATATTCAAAGAAACAATATTGTCAGAAGGGGAAGATATAGAGGCACCAGCATGTAAAGCAATCCTCCCAAAATTTACAGGAAAGGTTGATAGCTATTCACCAACGTTTAATGAATGGATCCAAATGTTTGAAATGAGCATGAAGGAGAGAAAAGTGATACAAATACAAGCGGCAGTGAGATTTCTTCTATATTTGGGGATTGCAGCTTATCAGCATTATTTGGTGTTGGATTTAGAGACCAAAACAAATTATAAAAAGCTAATAGGAGAATACCAACAGTATTATGATGATGAAAGCTTTAAAAGTCAATATCATATGTTATTGAATAGTACAAAAATGAACAAAAGAGAGGATTTACAAAATTACATGTTGCAGGTGGAGAGACTATTAAAGTTAAGTTCTAGAGAGCGAACATATTCAAAATATGATTTGTTTTCACATATTTGTAAGGGACTTCTGGAACCAATTCAACAACAGTTCGAAATAAAGTGTGATGCAGATGATTCATTAGAATGGATGATAAGAAAAGGATTAGTGATACAAGTCACGATGGAGAACAATGCTTGGATAAATGAAAAGTCAACAACAATAAAGGCAACAACATTGCCTATGATACATGGCACCAGTAAAATAACAGGAAAAGAAGAGGTTAGAAAACCAAAAGACGAGATTATAAGAATAAAATTGAAAGATGGCATGATAAAAAGAATAAATAGAAAAGATTTGAAATGTCAAATGTGTGGTAAGAAAGGCCACATGAAAAAATAATGTAAATGACAAATTAATTTTATTGAGGAGGAAGAAGCATATTTCAATGACGAAGATTTATTAAAGGATGAAGAGAAACTGAACAAAATGAAGAAACAGAAAGTGATACTTTAAACTAGAAGGAGCACCGCCTCTGGTAAACCACACGCTCATTCTAATTGTAACAGACCTAATCAAAACAAATACAATCACAGTTGTAATTAATGGTGTAATGGTCAAAGCAACCATAGATACAGGAGCAGTAATATCAATAATCACTGATGAGTGTGCTTCGAAGATAGGATTCAAAAGATAAAATCTACAAAGTGAGAAGAGCAGGCTAATAAATGCATTGGGAGACTATATTGACATAAAAGGTAAATTACCAGAGATACCAATTCAAATAGCAAATATGGAAGAGCTGATAAGATTGCCATGCAGAAGAGTGCCGGAGAATTTGAAGGAGAATTACAATATGATTCTGAATGAATTGATAGATAATAAAATCATAAGACCTAGTGAAAGTCTGTACGCTGCGCCAACTGTCTTTGTGAAACAAGGAAACAAGTACAGATCACAAAGAAAGATGCATATCCACTTCCGAGAATAGAGGATATAATATACAAAGCCAGTAAAAACAAATACTATACCTGTATAGATTTATGTAAGGCATAGTGGCAGGTGCTGATGGAGCCCAAAGATATTGAGAAGACAGTGTTTATAACGCCATGTGATCTATTTGAATGGATGTACATGGCCTTTGGATTATTTAATGCCCAGGCTACCTTTCAAAGGTATGTAACAAAGGTGCTCAAGCAGAATAACAAAAATATCGAAAAAGGAATAAGTGTGTATATAGACAATATCCTGATAGCAAGTGATATGATTGAAGAGCATTTAGAGAAGCTGGATAGAACATTGAAAATTCTCTACAACACAGGTTTGCATGTAAATGGGAAGAAATGTGAAATTCTAAAAACACAGGTAGTATTTTTGCGCAGACAAATTCAAAAATAAAATTTTCAAATGGACATGGAAAGAACAAGAGCAGTTGGATAACATAAAAATGGAATTAAGTAAAATGCCATCATTGAACACGCCGGACTATGATAAGGAGTTCATTTTGGATTGTGATGCAAGTAATGTCGCCATAGGTGCATGTTTGGGACAGATAAAAGATGGAAAAGAAGTACCTATACAGTTTTTTAGTAGAAACCTTAAGCAGAGTGAAGAGAATTATGGATCGACAAAACTGAAAATGTTGTCATTAGTTGAAAGTATTAAAAAATTTCGGTATTATTTGATAGGACAAAGCTTTAAATTTAGAACCAACAATAGTGGCTAAAAAAGTTTTCAGGCAATAAATTGTCAATAGTGTCAATATGGATTGAATATCTTAATGAATTTAAGTTCACAGTAGAACACCAAAAAAGGAACACTACACAAAAATGCAGATTTTTGGAAGGAATTAGTGGAATATCAAAGAGATATTGAAAAAGTAGACTGTGAAAAGAAACAATTTCAATTCTTACCACATAGTGAGTATACAGAGTAGCCTGAAATTAATGCAGACAAAAAAGGGAATACAATAATGCCCATAATAATCAAAGAGGAGATAACTGAAAATGATATAATTGAAAAACAAAAAACAGATATCATTCTAAGGAAGATAGGGGAAAAAGTGTGTAATGAGAAAGGGATACTGGGAAAAGAAGCTAATAGTTATTTTCAAAGATACAAATGGAAATTGAATAATAATGTACTTCTATATGTTGAAGGAAAAACATTAAGAATAGCAATTCCCGATTACTACAAAAGGAAATTGGTGAGGAAAGTACATGAAAACGGACATATCAGAATAATTCAAACAGAAAAAACTTTTAATGCAAGGTTTATAACAACAATCATTAAAAGAACAGTGGAGGACGTTATTAATAAGTGTACAATGCGTCTAATAAATAAAAAGAGCCATTTCCCAATACAGATGGCACCACTCAAAAAAATAATTGCAACAGCACCAAATGAGATTGTGCATGTGGACTTGGAAAAATTATTGCAAGATGATGAAGGGTATCAGTACATACTAGTATTAGTATATAATTTTACAAAAATGCACATATGATTCCATTAGATTCGACAACCACAAAGATAGTGGCAGAAAAGATCATGAAAGAATGGATTCTGAAATTTGGACCAGTGCAAACAATAGCATCTGATTGGGGAGTGCAATTCGAAAGCAAACAATTCAAAGAAATGGCTAAATTGATGGAAATTTTAACTGAGAAAACAACAGCATATCACCCACAGGCGAATGGAGCTGTTGAGAGATTAAATAGAACTATGATTAAATTGATAAGAATTTTAACATCAAGAGTTCGAGGCAGAGATTGGAGAGAGGTTATAGAAATGGTTGAATATTTCTATAACACCTCAGTACATTCAACAACAGGAATGACCCCATATAAAGCTATGTATGAAAGAGAAGCAGCAACACCAATATCAATGCAATACCATGCGTACTCTGAAAGACCAGATAATAAGTATATAAGGAAGATCAAAGACCAAATTAAGGAGATCGATGAAGCAATGTG
>CABFPE010000858.1:153472-167502 GCA_900660155.1 Hofstenia miamia | reverse complement strand
GAAAGCAAGCTATTCGAAGAGATGGCTAAATTGATGGAAATTTTAACTGAGAAAAACACAGCATATCACCCACAGGCGAATGGAGCTGTTGAGAGATTAAATAGAACTATGATTAAATTAATAAGAATTTTAACATCAAGAGTTGGAGGTAGGGATTGGAGAGAGGTTATAGATATGGTTGAATACTTCTATAACACCTCAGTACATTCAACAACAGGAATGACCCCATATAAAGCTATGTATGGAAGAGAAGCAGCAACACCAATATCAATGCAATACCATGCATACTCTGAAAGACCAGATAATAAGTATATAAGGAAGATCAAAGACCAAATTAAGGAGATCCATGAAGCAATGTGTCACAACACAAAAGATCTGTGATAAGGCAAGAAAGAAATTTTAATAAAAAGTTATACAGCAAACCACACAGGGAAAGAGATAAGGTTTACGCATACACTTTAATGAGAACACAAGATGTGAATGAAGTAAGGAAACTAAAAACACAGTGGTCAGGTCCATTCACGATTACACAAACACTATCTAATAATAACTATAAACTTAATGACGGAAGGGTATTACACTTTCAAAATTTAAAACGAGCAACAGTAAATATAGAGCAAACAATGCTTGATAAAAATGCGGAGTTTAAATTTGTACAAGTTGATGATGGCATATATGCCAAGATGGATGATCTGGACAGTGTTCACAAAGAAGAATTCCAAGACAAAGATAGACCTAAAACGATGAACCTGCAGTTGAAAGAAGAGTGATGCTCCAGAGGGCAGTAAAAAACAAAACAAAATATAACCCTGAATTATGGGATATTAGTTTAGTAACTGAATTTAGGGAAAATGAAGAGAACTGATATGATGCGCAGATCACCAATGAAAGCCTGAAGAGTATGCAGGAAAACTCCACAATCTGATTGTCAATTAAAGGGCGTGAGGATGGAGGAAAGATCAAATAGCAGTACAAGAAAAACTAGGTCTCTACAATCAGATTGTCAATTAAAGGACATGACAACGGAGCATCTAACACCTAGCAACAAGAGACAATGAATCAGAAGACGAGCTCTGCAATTGCATTACCAATTAAAGGGTATGAGGATGGAGAATCAAACGCCCAGCAATAAAAGACAAAGAGTGAGAAGGAAGTCTCCTCAATCTGATTACCAAATTAAGGGTATGATGATGGAGATAGGTACAAAGAGATCACCCTTGCCCAAATGCCAATTAAAGGGCAGGCGGATAAAAGAGGGCTATCATCAATATACTGATTGTCAATTAAAGGACGTGAGGTTAGAAACATCGCAATATGCAAAAGAGGAAACAGCATCAACTAGTACTTGATGCCAATTAAAGGGCAAAGAGGAAACAGCATCAATAACCATGAAAGATTGGGATATTCAGCCAGTTAGTGATGACTCTGAAATTGATATTTCAGAATGCCCTTCAGCAAGCTCATTCCCAACAATAACAGGAAGTTCGGAAGTATTTTCGCACCAGCAATTATCTACAACAACAAAATCAACTAGATCAGAGGAGAGAGAAAGTCAAATGACAAAAATAGGAAAAGAACGCATACATCCATATTTTATTGCAAATAGAAGAATGAGATATAATTCATATGATAATTTGTCACCAGAAATGAAATGACTAATCAGACAGAATACGTCTACAAAAGAGAATGAAAGCTTAGCAATTCCTATAATAATAGACAAAAAGAATCGTATTGCATGTTGGGCAATACAATAATCACCTATATGACGGCAATGAAGGAAGAATTCAATCATCCATACTTTAAGAGTATGGTACACATTACATTTGATGAACAATTTACCCTGACGGATGTCCAAAAGCTCACAAGAAATAGAGAAACAGATAGTAAAAGAATGCAAACAAGTAAACCTAGACAAAAACCACCTAACAATGATATATTTCATCAAAGAAAGCAAGATTGGCTCAAAAACCTTGCAAATGAATATAGAAGAAACATTATGAATAGCCAAGAAATACAAAACAAAAGTTGTGATTAGAGTACTGCAGGAGCAAGAACAAATACCAGAATTTGTTAAGGACATGGAAATAAAGCTGGAAAATCTCTATTATAATGTAACATCCTCTGCCAGGCATTATCACTGTTTATCTGCTGTTACTGTATAACGTTAGCTGTGTTATTGTGGGTAAGGATTTACTTATTACATACTGCTTGACTGTTGCTTCCGATAACTTATATAACTGGAATTAACTATTCACTATTTAGGTGATGAAGCCATGCAGTGATGTCTGTTGTGATCTTTTACTGGGCATCTGCCCAAAGCAGATCTCCACATCCAGTTTCACCATTCCATCCATTGGTTGAGTGCCACTTCTCAGCTCAATTGATACAGTTTATGTGTACCCTACTTTAGCTCAGTGCATACTCAAGGCACGCCACAACTTGACTTAAACTCTATTTGTGAAAGTGTTATATCTATTCACAACCTGACTTGTTACTAGTTGTTCATTTAATATTACATGTAACCATTACCAAAAAAACATATTGGCTTATTTAAATATATTTAGTTCGAACAACTTCCTACCTTACATTAATAATTTATTACATGTACAGTCACTTTATCAGTCAATTATGGGTCATCAATTTAGATCTAAAATAGTATTAATATATTTCCTAGGTTTTGGTCATCCAACCATTTGTTGACAAATAATTATTTTAATACATGTAATGAAGAAATGCTAGTCAGCTAATCAAGAGAAAAACCCCTATACTGAACCTATGTGCTCTTTCATGGATCTGGCACAGAGACCCTAGAATCATTCCCTGTGATGTTTTCAGACTAAACACTGCTTGATTAGCTTGACATCAAATTAAATAATCAAACTGTTAATATGAAACAAAATAAGAATTCTGAGTAAAATTCTTTATCAAACTCTTACTATGTAATTCCAAAAAAGTACCTGTCAATTCAAATTTAAACTTTCTGCCAATATGGCAGCTGAAAATAATGAAAGCGTCATTTAGTCAAAAAGTATTTTTATAAACAGATACAAATATCTCTTTTCTGACACATATTGTTTCTTAGTTGCAAAATACAAATAAATCTTAAATAATTCTAATTGATTTGATTACACTATTTTTTTATCATTTTCCTTCAACTTTAATCCCTTCTGCTCAACATTTTGCAGCTATTTGAAATTTTGTTTGGATGATGCTACACTAATCTCCAGGGCATTCTTTTCTTCAAATATCGTATTTTTGAAGTCCTTGTTTGAGTTCAGCTCATATGATCTGTTTATCTCTGTTAGTACTACTTCTATTGTTTTATGGTATCTTTTGAACAGAGCTTCTATATCTATTGTAGCATCACCCAAAAAGAATAAGCTGCAAACCAAAGAGATCAGCATCAAAAGATTAACAGTGATTGAATGTAATCAAAAAATGATTGTAAAATTTAGTTAATTATCTTATTCATTTTGTAATATGCAACTAAGTTACAATATTGTACATTGTGAGAAAAATACCAGAGCTGATTAAATAATATTTGACAAATTGTAACAATCAAAATTACTCTTACATAAGAACAGCCATATTGGCAGAAGATTAATTCAAAATTCAAAATCAGCAGGTACTTAGAACTTTTTAAATAAATATCTTAGAATTTAAAGGAAATTTGATGAACAATAAATTCTTCAGTTTATTTTATTTTCATTTTCTTCATTTATCTGGTTTGATATTTATTAAAATGTTCAGCTAAGCAAGTTGTGTCAAGTAGTGGCTGGATTCTATCATGGGAGTGATTCAAAGGGTCCTTGTGCCAGTCATGAAACAGCACTTATGNAATGTGTGTTATAACAAAGTATATTTTACAAAATGCAGTGTTATGTATACAAGTGAGTGTAATGTGTGTTATAACAAAGTATATTTTACAAAATTTAATGTTATGTATATTAGGAAAAATTAGTCATTATATAAAACAAAGTAAATTTGGGTGTGAATCATTTAAGCAGGTCCGAATGTGCTAATTAAAAATGCATTAGGGAGCTGTCAAAAAAATCAATTAGTGAGATCTTCAAAGCACTTAGCGCCAAGTATCAATTAGATGACTCAGCGGTTCAACCACCCCCTTCAATATTCACCACTTGTCACGTGACGTGTGACGTCATAAGCTCTTGACCAATCAGAGGTGTTTGTTTGCAGCAGGCGGGAACCCCCCTTTAAGCTACTACAACATCAAGAAATAATGACGAATAACAAAAGTCACAAGAGAGGAAGCGCAAAGAAAGCAATACCAAAGACTAACACCCCCATGACAACACAATTATCATCATACCCCAGGAACGTCAAAGCAGCCCAAACCCCAGAGTCAGTAAGACAGGAATCCTCTTCTGAACCGGGAACCCCGGAGATTTTGGAAATTTTGAAACAAAATAACGAAACCGAGAAACTCTTGTGAGAAGAAATAGGTTTACTAACAAAAAGGATAGAAGACATCAAACAAGCAAGTGCAGAAACAATTAGAAATATCCAAGTCAACATGGATACCAAACTAATTGAACAAAGCAAAGTATTCCAGAATGAGATTAAGACACTCACGAAGCAACTAACAGAGTCAAATAGTAGATTTTTAGAGCAGAATCAGCTCTTGCAAGATAAAAATAATGTATTAGAGATAACAAACCAGCAGCTAATACAAGACAACTATGTACAAGCCGCAGAGATAATGCAACTAAGGAGCAAAATAAGAGTGAACAGCCAGCACAAGCACAACAGAACTTGCTGGAAATAGAGAACAAATGCCTAATGGGAGACAAGGATCTGAGACAAGAAGAAATAGTTCATCTAAAAGATAAATTGAGACTATTGCAACTAAACAAAGAAGAACGAAAAGAAAAAATACATTCCCACAACTTCCAGTTTGTAGGCAGAAAGGAACGCAAACTACAAGCATCACCACTCAAGATCAATTATTGGAAGAAAAGTATTCAGATGATGAGAACAAGGTGGAGAAAAAGAAATTTATTGACGAGATCACAAAAGCAATAACCACACAGCTATGAAATGAAGAGGGGACAATGAAACACATGAAACCCAAATACAGTAACTCAATACTGAACCAAGAATTGGGAAACAACATGATCCCTTGTAAAGCCACACTGCCAAAATTTAATGGTAGAGTAGATGGGTACAACCCAACTTTCAGGGAATGGCTTCAAATGTTCAAACTAAGGATGGCCAAAGAAAAGTGAGCCAACACTCAGCAGCAGCAAGATTCCCACTATACTTGACGGGAGTGGCAGCACAGCATTACCTGCTGCTAGATCCAGAAAAAAGACAGATTACAAACTACTAATTGGCGACTTCATTAAATATTATGGAAATGAAAGTTTCAAAAATCAATATAGGATAATCCTAAATGGAATGAAAATGAAGAAGATGGACAACATTCTCAACTATATACAACAGGTCGAATGGTTGGTCACGTTAAGCTCAAGAGAGAACCATTTCTCGAAGTATGACCTATTCTCGCACATTTTCAAAGGTATGCCTGACAACCTAAGGGCACAATTTGAAATCAAGTGCAACATAGACAATAAACTAGAGAAAATGATTAGAAAGGCAGTGGACATACAAGCCACAATTGAGAACAATGCAAGAATAAACAAGAAAGCAGCATGGCACAGAGAAACACCAATGTGGAGGAGTAACATTAAACCAAAGAATACAATGAAAACTTACAAAACAGACAAACAGGAAAAATTGATAAGAATAAAAACCAGAGATGGGAAAATGAAGAAGGTTCGCGAAAGAGATGTGAAATGTTATAACTGTGGGAAGAAAGGACACAGAAGAGGTGAGTGCTACAAACAAATAAACATGATTGGAGAAGAACAAGGATACTTTGAAGATGAAGACTTAATAGAATTGGAAGAAGAAATGAACAAAGGACCCCAGACAGATGAAGAATCAGAAAACTAAATGGAGTGCCAACTCTTAAAAACTTCGATAATTACGGATGACTGCACAACAAAGTTAGGTTTTACAAGAGAGGATCTCACCAAATGCAATAAAAGACTTATAAATGCATCTGGTGAATACATTGATACGAAGGGAACATTGGAATCAGTACAGCTAAGAGTGGCAAGCACGACATTCAAGCAATCATTGGTAGTGGTGGACACAGACAACAACATGCTACCATATGAAATAATTTTGGGAGAAAACTTCCTCATAAAGAAAAGTGCATTATTAATTACGCAGATAGAACTATCAAAGTTAAGAGGAAGAGATCGAGATTGAAGAGGAAAAGGGCAGAGACAAAATGATTACGTTTGAATTACAAGAAGATATACACTTGAAGCCACATCAATGAAAGATGTATGAGATCAGAACAGAATAAGTGATTACAGTGGATGTAATGATATACGAAAACAAAGGGATAAACACGAAAAGGGTATCAATGCTGTCTAGCATATGTGCAGTGAAAAATGGAAGAGGTAAAATACCAATTCTTTACCCAACAAATCAGAATGTAAACCTAAAGATGTTGCACATCAGGATATTTGGGAAATATGTAAAATCGAACATTAGATTGATTTGGAAAGCATTGGAAGACAAAGATGGAGCCAACAACTTGTATGGTTGATTGGAGGACTTACAAGTGGAAGCACAAAGTACTCCACAGGGCCGATTCAAGGGCGAGTGGACGAACACCATCCAAGTCCCAAGTACTCCCATGGGGCGATTCAAGGGCATTGGGATGAAAGCAATTGATGACAAATACAAAATCCCAGACATTGAAATTGAAAACTACCTGCACCTGAAAGAGAACGAGATGCAACAACTAAGAGAGATGTTAGAAAGACACAAACAAATATTCAATTACAGAGAGATAAGTGTGGGGCAGGCAATAGGTGAGAAACACAAGATAGTAACAACAACAGACAAACCAATAAAACTTCCTTGTAGAAGAGTGCCTGAACAAATGAAAGACGTATACAATCGCATACTTGAAGAATTGATAGACAATAAAATCATACGACCAAGTGAGAGCCCCTACGCAGCACCAACAGTGTTTGTAAAACAAGGAGAGAAATACCGGCTATGCATAGACTTTGAAAGCTAAACGAGGTAATGAAGAAAGACTCCTATCCTCTGCCAAGAATATAGGATATGCTGTACAAATCAAGCAAGCACAAATATTTTACAACATTAGACTTGTGCAAGGCCTATTGGCAAGTGCGAATGGAAGAGGAGGACATCAAGAAGACAGCATTTATAACACCATATGGACTTTATGAGTGGATCTACATGGAGTTTGGTCTATGCAATGCGCCAGCAACATTTCAGAGATATATAACAAAAGTACTGAAAAATAAGACGCATAGAATGGAGGATGGTATTAATGCATATATAGATGACATAATTGTAACAAGTGATATGGTACAAGAACATATAGAGAAATTGGACAGAACATTAACAATTCTAGGAAAAGCTGGACTATGGATAAATGGCAACAAATGCGAAATTTTGAAGGAGAAAATCGTTTTCCTAGGAAGAACTATAGGAAAAGGGAGGATATCAATGAAAGACAACACAAGAGAGATGATATATGAAAAATAGAGAAACCAAATAACAAGAAAGATATCCAAAGAATAATGGGCTTCTTCAATTATTATGGTACATTCATCCCCAATATCACTGGTAAAACCGTGAAGATGACAAAACTCATGAGAAAATCAGTACCATTCATCTGGACATGGCAGGAACAAGAGGAACTGGATAACATTAAGGAGGAACTAGCAAAATTGCCATCACTCAATACACCGGATTATAATGAACAATTCATACTAGACTGTGACACAAGCAAGTTCACCATAGGAGCAATGCTAGGACAAATTAAAAATGGAAGAGAGGTGCTGATACAATTCTTTAGCTGTAAGTTATGGGCAAGTGAGGAGAACTATGGCTCCACCAAAGTAGAAATGCTAGCCCTGGTTGAGAGCATCAAAAAATTTAGACACTTTTTGTTTGGAAAAGAATTCCAGGTACGTACAGACAACAGCCGCCTTGCATGGCTAAAAAAATTCTCAGGAGATAAATTGGGTATCTTATCCCAATGGATAGAATATCTTAACAAATTTACATTCACAATAGAGCATTGGAAGGGCACTCTACACAGCAACGCAGACTTCTTGACGTCATTGCCAGAGTACCAAAGAGACGTGGAAAAGATAGATGGGGAAAAACAGCAATTCCAATTTCTACCACACAACCAATATTATGAGTTACCAGAGATCAACATAGACAAGAAAGGTCAAACGGTACTACCAATAATAATAAAGGAGGAAATCTCTGAAAAGGAGATCACAGAGAAACAACAGGATGATGTAATCCTTAATGAGATAATAAGAAAATTGAAAGAACCCCAGGTGACACTATCAAAGTTAATAGCAAGCTACTTTGAATGCTATAGGTGGAAAACAAACTGAAACAGGCTGCTATACATCGAGGGACAAAATAATCGCATTGCAATACCAGAGTACTTTAAGAGAGATCTTATATGGCGAATACATGAAAAAGGTCACCTAGGAATAACGCAAACAGAGAAAACGTTTAATGGGTGATTTATAACAACAGCAGTAAGTAAAGTGATCAAAGACATCATTAACAAATGCACTACATGTTTGTTGCACAACAACCAATGATTCCCAACACAGAGAGCACTGTTGGAAAAAATAGTCGCCACACAACCAAATGAAATAGTTCACATCAATCTGGAACAACTGTCAAAAAATAACGAGGGGTACCAATTTCTACTAGTGATGGTGGATAATTTCATGAAGTACACAAGGATGATCCCAATGAAAAACACGACTGCAGAAACAACAGCGGAAATAGTAATGAAAGAATGGATATTACAATTTGGGCCAATGGAAACGATCATATCAGACAAAGGGCCACAATTCAAAAGTGGACTACTTCAGGAAATGACAAAGATGCTAGAGATAGTCAGCAAAAGAACTACAGCATACCACCCACAAGCGAATGGTGCAGTGGAAAGATTAAACAGAACTCTCATAAAGTTAATAAGAGTGACAACAACAAGGATTGGCGGAAATAGATGGCGAGAGGTGATCTAGATGATAGAGTATTTTTACAACATGTTGGTACACTCAACAATGGGAGTTACTCCATTTAAAGCAATGTTTGGCCGAGAGTCAGCCACACCACTATTGATGCAATTGTAACATCCTCCACCTAGCTTGTTACGCCGTGTCTAATCACTGTTAAGGGATGCTTAGTAAACTGCGGGTGAGGTGTTACCCATTTGTTGATCCATCAAACTTCTCTTTCTTATTAACTAGTTATGTTAATTAAGTACTTTAGTATTAACCATCACTGTTTAGGTGACTGGGCAGTATGATGTTTCCTCTTCAGTTGTTCCTGCCCGAAGCCGATCTCCACAACACAGCTCCTCCTCTTCTGCAACGATGGTTGAGTCCACATCACCATCTCAGCTCAACNGTACTCCACATGGCCGATTTAAGGGCGAGTGGACAAACACCATCCAAGTTGCAAGTACTCCCAGGGGTTGATTCAAGGGCATTGGGACAAAAGCAACCGATGACAAATACAAAATCCCAGACATTGAAAGTGAGAACTACCTGCACCTGAAACAGAACAAGATGCAACAATTAAGAGAGATGATAGAAAGACACAAATGAATATTCAATTACAGAGAGATAAGCATGGGGCAGGCAATAGGTGAAAAACACAAGATAGTAACAACAACAGACAAACCAATAAAACTTCCTTGTAGAAGAGTGCCTGAACAAATGAAAGATGAATACAATCGCATACTTGAAGAATTGATAGATAACAAAATCATACGACCAATCGAGAGCCCCTACGTGGCACCAACAGTGTTTGTAAAACAAGGAGAGAAATACTGGCTATGCATAGACTTTTGGAAGCTAAACAAGGTAATGAAGAAAGACTCCTATCCTCTGCCGAGAATAGAGGACATGCTGTACGAATCAAGCAAGCACAAATATTTTACAACATTAGACTTGTGCAAGGCCTATTGGCAAGTGCGAATGGAAGAGGAGGACATTGAGAAGACAGCATTTATAACACCGTATGGACTTTATGTGTGGATCTACATGGCGTTTGGTCTATGCAACACGCCAGTGACATTTCAGAGATATATAACAAAAGTACTGAAAAATAAGACACATAGAATGGAGGATGGTATTAATGCATATATAGATGACATTATTGTAACAAGTGATATGGTACAAGAACATATAGAGAAATTGGACAGAACATTAACAATTCTAGGAAAAGCCAGACTCTGGAAAATGGCAACAAATGCGAAATTTTGAAGGAGAAAATCTTTTCCTAGGAAGAACTATAGAAAAAGGGAGGATATCGATGAAAGACAACGCAAGAGAGATGATACAAAAAATAGAGAAACCAAACAATAAAAAAGACATCCAAAGGATAATGGGTTTCTTCAATTATTACGGTACATTCATCCCCAATATCGCAGGAAAAACCGCGAAGATGACAAGACTCATGAGAAAATCAGTACCATTCATATGGACATGGCAGGAACAAGAGGAACTAGACAACATTAAGGAGGAACTAGCAAAATTGCCATCACTCAATACACCGGATTATAATGAACAATTCATACTAGACTGTGACGTAAGCAAGGTCGCCATAGGAGCAATGCTAGGACAAATTAAAAATGGAAGACAGGTGCTGATACAATTCTTTAGCCATAAGTTACGGGCAAGTGAGGAGTACTATGGCTCCACCAAAGTAGAAATGCTAGCCCTGGTTGAGAGCATCAAAAAATTTAGACACTTTTTGATTGGAAAAGAATTCCAGGTATGTACGGACAACAGCGGCCTTTCATAGCTAAAAAAATTCTCAGGAGACAAATCGGGTATTGTATCCTGTTGGATAGAATATCTTAACAAATTTACATTCACAATAGAGCATCGGAAGGGCACTCTACACAGCAACGCAGACTTCTGGACGTCATTGCCAGAGTACCAAAGAGATGCGGAAAAGATAGATGGGAAAAACAGCAATTCCAATTTCTACCACACAACCAATATTACAAGTTGCCAGAGATCAACGTAGACAAGAAAGGTCGAACGGTACTACCAATCATAATAAAGGAGGAAATCTCTGAAAATGAGATCATAGAGAAACAACAGGACAACGTAATCCTTAATGAGATAATAAGAAAATTGAAAGAACCCCAGGTGACACTATCAAAGTTAACAGCAAGTTACTTCAAATGCTATAGGTGGAAAACAAACCAAAATGGGCTGCTATATGTCGAAGGACAAAATAATCAGATTGCGATACCAGAGTACTTTAAGAGAGATCTTATAAGGTGAATACATGAAAAAGGTCACCTAGGAATAACACAAACAGAGAAAATGTTTAATGGGTGATTTATAACAACAGCAGTAAGAAAAGTGATCAAAGACATCATCAACAAATGCACTACATGTTTGTTGCACAACAACCAACGATTCCCAACACAGAGAGCACCATTGGAGAAAATAGTCGCCACACAACCAAATGAAATAGTTCACATCAATCTGGAACAACTGTCAAAAATAACGAGGGGTACCAATTTCTACTAGTGATGGTGGATAATTTCACGAAGTACGCAAGGATGATCCCAATGAAAAACACAACTGCAGAAACAACAGCAGAAATAGTAATGAAAGAATGGATATTACAATTCGGGCACGCACACAAAGTAGGTGATAAAGTCTACGCATTTGCACCAATGAAACTAACCAATACAAATCAGGTCTGCAAATTAAAAACAGTCGGGTCTTGACCACATATAATAACGCAAGCATTGCCAAATAATGAGTACATGTTACATAACAGCAGACTGTTGCAATTTCAAAATTTAAAAAGAGCAATGGCAGATATTGAGGAAACAAAGATAAATGAAAGTGCTGAATTTAAATTAAGCCAAATTAATGGCAAAGAGGTTATATACAATATGTGTGATTTAGATAGCCTACCAGAGGAGGAATTCGAGGAAGAATTCACGGCGGATATTGGAAATGAGCAACTGGAAAGGAGAGTGCAACCCCAGAGGAATGCAAGAAATAAAACTATATATGACCCTGAAATATGGGATATAGATTTAATAACTGCATTTAGGCAATTAGAGAAGGATGCATCAACCACTCAGAAAGCAAGTGAGGCGCAATCAACCAACCAATGGAATCCCGACCACAAACACGAGGAGGCGAGTGCGCAGGAGTTCTCAAACTGGATGTTGATTCAAGGGCAGAAGGGACGAGAACGAAGAGATGGTCAATAAGCAACGCAGAGTTAGGAGGCGTCCTAGTAGTACTCAAGGCCGATTCAAGGGCAGAGATATGAATGGACAATCAGCCTCCTCACAGCTTAACTTTCCTTCCGGGGGATCACCTTGCCAATTCAAGGGCGGTGACACAACCGGAGTTCCAGGGGAAGGTGTAAGTGGTGGAAGAACCGTGGAGATCCGGAAGTGATTCAAGGCTGAAGGTATCTCCACTGGAACCACAGCTGGTCAAGTACCAGTGGTTGTAACCAATAGCTGATTCAAGGGCAACTCTGTTGACACCAGTGGCACAGGTTCACAGCCTATGGACTGTGAACCGAGCACTAGCAGATTACCTTTACAGATGAGGCAGATAGACACCTCCTCAGAAACAACATCAGAGCATACAGTAAGATCTAGAGAGAGAGAGAAAAGTGAATGTCCAAAATCGATGGGGAAACGTTACACCCTTATTTTATGGCAACTACAAAAATGCGGCACAATGCATTTGAAAAATTATCTCCAGAAACCAAAACACTAATCAGAAAAACCGCCAAAATGGAAGGAAGCAATCTGCCAATTCTACTAGACGCAGACAATTGGTTTAAAATAAACGTATTGATCAGTTATCCACAGGAATTGAACTAAACAATCGACAGGCCATATATTAGAAGCACGATTCATATGACATTCAATGAAGATTTTACACTGGAGACGGCACAAGGACTCATGGCATGTAAGGAACAGATAGCAAAAATCCCGGAGATAAATTTAGATGAAGAAAACTTAACAATCATACACGTGCTAAGAGAAAAAGAGTACAATAAGCACCTACAAAAGCAGATTGATCAGACAGTGCGAATGGTAAGAGTACAACAAATAAGAATAGTAATCATCGTAATGAGAGAAGATCTGGAGGAACTCTCAAAATATCTAAAAGACATGGTACTATGAACAGAAAACTACTTCCCATGGGAGAAAAAAAATTCATGATTTTCAAACTAATCTGATTTGACTTACAAATTGATTATTGGGTGCAGATCTATGGAATCATGATAGACAACAGCATAGCAATCAATCTTTTCCAACAAACAAAAACTGCGGAAATGCTAAATGAAAACAAAGGTCTAGAAAAAGCCATGACACTATTTATCAAGTGCAGTATGACTCAATGCCAGGATCACTTGAAAGAAATTCAAAACGTTTGGATGAACATGAAGTTGCAGAAAAAGATAGATGAATCTTGGCCAGAAATTAAAATAGAGGCCCTGGCGCACAAATATCACAAAACAGTAGAGATGGTATTGGCAGAAATCAACCGAGCGTACTACCCAGATAACAATTTTGGTTGTTTTTACGTTGTTTATGGTTGTTTCATACTTTTGGTTGTTGGAGCAACCATTAACATCATAATAACAACCATTAATACTAATTTGAGCAAATAAAAATGTGATAATTTAAGATTCAAGCAGATGCTTGCAAATAGAACTCACTTTATCATTTTGATTACTAGATTATTTTTATATAAAGAATGGAATTTCAAAAAACTTTTTTGAAATATTAAATTTGTGAAAAATTATAATATACTTGGTAAACGAATTTTCAAAATAATTTATTCATGAATATTTGGACACCTTCATATTATCTGTCAGATAAAAAAGTTACATTTGAGTAGAAG
>CABFPE010000858.1:77589-100439 GCA_900660155.1 Hofstenia miamia | reverse complement strand
TTGAGTAAGCACTGAGCTAATGTAGGGTACACATAAGCTATCTTGACTGAGCTGAGAAGTGGCACTCAAGCATCAGATGGAACGGTGAAACTGGATGTGGAGACCTGCTTCAGGCAGATGCCCATTAGGAGATCATTATAGAGGTTACCACATGGCTTTGTCACCTAACAAGTGAGCAGTAAATACTAGGATACATAAGTTAACAGAAGAAACTAGTCAAGCAGTAACAACAAGTAAATCCTTACCTGCAATGACACAGCTAATGTTATAAAGTAACAGTAGATAAACAGTGATAATGCCTGGTAGAGGATATTAAACCTTGCATGGCATCATATCATTATAACTGTTCTCTGGTAGCATCAAGCTCTTGTAGATTGGTCTCCTTTGCACATTTATGTTTTCATTTATTGTAAGCTGGCTGGTTACTGCTTTTGTAATTTCATTGATGATTTTCTTCTTTTCCTGTTCATCTTCCTCTTTTGTGTCTCTTAGTTGTCTTTTAAAATTGTTGGGTGATGCTTGTAGGATTCTTTCTCTCAATTGCTCAACTGTTATTTCATGCATTTGTATTACCCTCTGATTTTGTTTCTCTGTATTGCTTTTAGTTTATGTCTCAATTCTTCTAGCTCTTGCACTTGTTTTTCACGATTCTTGTTTCTGCATAATTCTGTTAGTCTAAGTTTATCTTTGAGTTGTTCTAACTCTTGGGCTTGTACGTCATTGTCTAGAATTAGCTGTCTCTTCTCATCTTCTAGTTGTTGGCATATCTTTTCCCATTTTTCATTCTGTTCTTGGAGACATTTGCTTGACTGTGCCAGTTGAGTTGCTAGTGCTTTGATATTCCTTTGGAAATTTTCACTTTGATCTTCTAGGCAGTTACCCAATTCTATTTTCAACTTGCTCAATGCATTTTCATTTTCCTGTTCTAGTTTCACCATTCTTTGCATTAGCACTTGTATCTCAGCTCTCAGTATTGTCTCTGTCTCATTTGTTTGTATTAAAATGTTTAAGACTTTGTTGGATCCTGTTTCTGGGAACATATGTAAGGTTTTTAATTCCATGGGAGATGCATCTGTTTCTGAACATGCTCTTTTTGGGGTGGGGGTTGTTTTACTTGTGGCTTTCTTGGCACTTCCTCCCTTTCCACTTGTGTTTGTCATTCTGATTTATGATTAGTAGTGGCTTGCATCTTGGAATGATTCTTTGTTTCTGAACCTGCTTCAGGTTAGGTGCAGTAGTATTAGCTGACTATCTGCTATGTTGATAGTTGGTGGTTCCTTTGCATGTCTTCTGTTATCACATGTCATGGTTATGATTCTTACTAGTTGACTTTAAGTCTTGAGTCAGGATGTTGTCTTGTTGATTCTTTTTCCTGTTCTTAATCTGTCATGGTCACCATGTAGCATCCTCTACCAGGCTTTAACATATATTTATTTATTCTATCAAATATTATTTCTTGTTGAATGCAAGTAGGGATGTACTGATCTTTATTTGCTTCAACATAAGATAGGTTGTTATTAACTCATATTAACTAAAACTAATCTGATACTATTTAGGTATGCCATCATCACGGCTTTCTTCCATGATTTACTTGTCTTCCACTGTGGCATCTGGCCAACTCCAATCTCTCAATCACTCCACACTCATTTGCCTTCATTGTTGATAAAGTAGTTCCAAGTCTCAGCTTAATGAAACAACTTATGTGTTCCCTATCCTAACTCAGTTCAATCCTCCAGGCTGGATGTAACTGACTTAAGCTCAATTTGTAATGTGTAGTTTGTACTTTGCAACCAGGCAATTTCACTAGTTGCTTAATAAATATCACTTCAGCCATTACTGAAAAACTATTGGCTTTAATTAATATAAATAATTAAATAGATAATCACTTGAAGCTTCCTAGCTAACATTTAGATAGCAATACATGCTTGGTCTATTTATCAGTCTATTTATAGGTCACCTATGTAGTCAGAATAATATAATACAGATATAACCTATGATTGACTGACTAGCCTTATCTCTGAAGTCTATTATTTAATACATATAAATGAATGATTTGATAGCCAACTAAACAGAAAAAAACTCCTATTCATACCCCTAATGTAAATGCAGGTTCATGGCTTGGATCAAGGACCCTCAAATCACTCCCAATCTGTGCCCAAGCCACTACTAATGCATCTACTGTTTAGCTTGACATTTGTTAGTAATAAGCAAACCAAATTAAATCTAAGAATAAGGTTTCTGAAGAATTTACTTCAAAAGTTTTCCCAATTGATTTCCAGTCTATTTATAGTTCAATTTCAAAAAGTACCTGTCATTTGAAATTTGAATTTATCATCTGCCAAAAATGGCTAATTGGCAATATTGTTTCATATTTGCATTTTACAAACATAATGATGATAATTAAATTTAAATTGTTTTTAATTCATAATCAATAAATAATAATCTGATATTAATTCTATTAACTGACTAATCATCTGATCTTCTCTTCTTAGCAGCATTATGCTTTGGATTATGCTACAATCAGACAGCAAATTTGCAGTAATTCATTAAAATAAAATTGCTTACATTTTAAGAGAAATATCTGTAAAATTTGCTAGAGTTAGTATTGCAAAAAATCATTATGAATCAAAGCAATATCTGAGATTTAATTATCAAAATAGCTTACCAAAAAGTTTTAAATCATTCAGGGTTGTGCTTTCATCAATGTGAAATTCCATTATACTGGTTGTGTATATTCATACATGTAGAAAGTTGCATGCTCTCATAGACACTGTCAACATTACATAATTTTTTATATATACCCCATTGTTTAAATGTCAGAATGTAACAAATTATAAAAACAGTACAACTATGTAAAATTCCATTATATGCTGCATGTACAAAGTTGCAGTTCTTCACAGATAATGTTATTATTATGTAGTTTTATCTATATTCCATTGTTCAAATGTCAAAATGTATCCAATTGTAAATTTGCAATCTACCAATTAATAAACTTGTGCAAATTTTACAAACATGAAGTTTAAGTCACTTTAACATTTATCACAACTAAATAAAACATTTTCAAATGATACTAGAATTCTTTCAATATACAAAAAATTATTTTTTGCAAGTTGGAAAACAATCTCAATTATTATTACAACATGTTTTTCCTGATTTATAAACTTATGTAAATGATAAATGCTACAATCCTAAAATTTTAATAAAGTAAAATGATTTATTAATCAATGCCTCTGGTACAAATGAAATAAATACTTTTCCAATATGTTTTTCTCATTGAATTTATGAATGAAATGTTTGCAAGTAGAAATTTTTATATGAAACATTTCAAAATTATTCTTATTGTCATAAATTGGTTATTAACATTTATTGATGTCATATATATAAAATACTTAAACTTACATTTTTTCCAATGTTTTTCCTTTCTTTGAGTTTACACAGTCTATGGTTTTTCCACATTTGTTACTTACATTTATTTTCCAATTTTTTTCCACATTTGAGACTTACATTTCTTTTCTGATGTTTTTCCCTGTTTGTGACTTAAATTTCAAGAAATAAATACCTCAGCTTGAAACAAACTGCATTAATGTAAAAAATGATTATCTTTACTTGCTTTTTAAAATGATAAATTGTATGAACTTTCAAATGCTCATGAAAAGCAGAATTCTGAGAAAATTAGATAATAACACACATATTGTGTAACCTTAAAGAAAAGTAATATACAAATGACTGCTAGCATTATTCCTAACATGTGCAATTATTATATTGATCTACAAAGTGAAAAATGAAATTCCAAATTTCTAAACTAAAAACAAAACACTTTCAGTGATATAAACAGCTTTACAATTTTAAAAGCATTAGCATTCACATTTTTCTTCAGTCAATGAGTAATTTTTATAATCACAAATGAATACATAATGCCATTTCAAAAATGAATCAATTAGATGTCATGAAACTCACAAAACATTTTTAATTACAAAAAGACTAACACATTTTCATAAAATGAATAAATTTATTGAGTTTGCAAAAACACATACTTTTACACATTTTGCAAAATAGCATTAAATACTCATGAAATTTAAAAATGTTAATCGTTATTAAAGTAATTCTACATGATATAACTTGAAGTGAAAAGAAGCAAAGATTTTAAATTAAAAGTGAATATCAAAGCTATATAAAATAAATATTAGCATACATATGTTACTCAAAACAATTAATCTAGTTAATATATATTTGAAAATTTTTATGAGATTATGTAAACACAACAGCAATCATTAAATGATTTAAACTATGTTTTGTAAATTAGGTATTAATGTAGAGTCACTCAGGGCCTCTTTTTATTTTTACTTTAATTTTCAGGCACTCTCAAATTAATTCAGTGCTATTCTGTTGAATAATTGTTAATTTTGTTAATTTTTGATTATTTTGAACCTAAGTTTCAAACTTAGTGATTGTCCCCTCAGAGCTTTAGAATTACATGTAATTGCTCAGTTAATTTCAAGGGAAACTAACTTTTGTAAAAACAGTAAATATTTACCTACTTTTGTATAAATAGGGAATATGATTGTAAGCAAACATCAAATAAATTTCGTTCTTGCTGGATGCTGTTTGCTTTATAGTTTTATTATATTTCATTAACCATTTTAGCTCTGGTATGAATTTTATAATAATGAAAATGTAAGATCTAGCAACAATGTGGGAGGAACTCCACTGTGCCTGGGGCAATAACTCGCCCCTTGACAGATGTGAGCCTATATTGTGGTCGCTTTAGGCTAGGTATAGGCATAGGCAATAAAAGAACTACTACCTATCAATCAAACATGGACAAATTAGAACACACCTCAAATATACTATGCTATTGGCAAACACGAATACATGGTAACTACATGTTTATTAATATCTTATTACATGAGCTGAGAGATAAACCTGGAGATAAATTATTTGTATTGAGCTAGAAATTACAACTTGAGACACACAATTAGCACCTTGGATTTGTAAGGATGGATTCTAAAGGCTTGGCCTTAGGGTGATGCTGTGTGAATTGGTTGCTACTTTAACCATCTTGGAATTACTTTTTTCTACAATGAAATTGGTGAATTACTGATCTTCATTTGTTTTGTTAGAGAGTGGGTTGCTCTTGGTGATGGTAATCTTCTGCAACCTTTGTACTGCTTGAGCTGCTAGAAGCACCCTGCGATTCTACATGGTGACCCTGACCTGATTCTTGGACATTCTGGAGTGTCATTTAAACTATCTATTCCATTCTGTTACTGTGTGCAGATGGATCAACATTCAGAGATGTACTCCAGTTGTGAAGTTTGTGCACCTAACAAAGTGGTCGCCCATTTTTCACTTGGTGATTGTGAAGTGAAACAGAACTGTTACAATGTTTCTTTACTGTATTTGGTTCCATATTCTACTGGGTGTGAGTCAGCTAGGATGGATTTCCTCTGACCACAATCTATTTCACCACCCATCAATGTGCAACTTCACCTTGTACGTAATTTTGCATTTGTCAGCTCTGCAATCTGATGCTGTCACCAAGCTCTGACTCTGTTCTTACCTGTTCTTAGTGCTATATTGGTTAGTCTCATTTTTCTAGAATTTGGATTGTGTACCTATGCCCTGCTACCATCTGTTAAGTGCTTTTATTTCTCCTACACAGTTGGATGTTTCTCCTACATTATTGGAATTGTTATTGGAACCTTTTTCTTTTACTTTACCTTATTTGCTTGTTTATTCTTTTGTTCTTATGGACATGGATTTTTCTAATTCTCATAATGGGACTCCCACTCACAGTTTCCCCTGTGTGAGCTCTGGCAGCTTGGACGCTGTCCCTTGCACCACTGGACTTAATTTTGTTGTTGTTTTACCAACTCCTACTCCCACTAAGCCTGTTTCTGGTATATCCACACCCTCTGAAGTTTTGTTGCAATAAACCCCATTTCCTGCTGCTCTGTCAAATCCGTTTCTGATGTATACTCCACCGTTGCCTCATTCTGAGTTGCTGACACCTGAGGTTCAACAACTCAGAGAAGCCCTAGCTGAACAAATCTCACAGTGCCGTTCCTGTGAAGCCTGTTTTGACACCCTACAAGCCAAAATGAGACAACAAGCCACCATTGCTTGGCAACATGAGAGATGCTTTCTTGACTCAATCTCAGTCTTGGAGATGCGAATTCAGGAAGCATTCCCACAAGCTCCTCTTACTCCCCCAGAGGAACCTGAATATGTAACTTGTGCTCTTTTAGATAAGGCTCTTGATGCTCTTTCAGAAAAGTTCTCAACAATTATTTCACAGGCAATGTCTGCCCACCTTTCTAATGCTGTGTCAGCACCTGCTCTGTCCCCTGTGATGCCACCATTTGTTAACCCCATTACCTCTTTTACAAGTGGAGCACCTACCTTCACTCAGTCTACCCTTTCTCAAGTCGCAATGCTAACTACAGTAGATATACCAAGCTCCTGTACCCCCAGCATAACAGTTTTGCCTTCAGCACCCATAAATGTCTCAGTCACCCCCACTACAACGATTGTTCCACCTTCTCCTCTGAGTGACCCTATTGGATCTACAACAACTCGTGGGCCACACTTCCCTCAATCTCTTTTGCCCACCAAAGCACCAGTGAATGAACAATCGAATCTCTTTAATAGGCACTCAGTACTGCCTAAATTTACATGCAAAATCAACAAAATCTCACAGTCATTCAACAAGGGCTCTTTCTGTTTGAGTTAACTATGAAGCAGTATAAAACCACTCAGGACGCTGCTGCCGCACAATTTCCCATTTTCCTTCAAGGCCTTGCATACAATCAGTATATGATGCTGGATAGGGAAGTTAAGACAAATTACCAGTTACTTGTTGGTCATTTTGAGGACCACTACAAAGTGCCTCACATCAAACAGCAGTATAAGACACACTCTTATGCGATCTTTCCTTCAAGAAGGGAGATGATGTGAGAACCTACATAACGCAAGTCAATAGACTCTTTTGCCTCAGCAAACTAACTCCAGAATACTCAAGACACGATCTCTTCTCTTACATTTGTCGGGGATTTCCTTCTACCATTAGGAGCCACCTAGAACTTAAATGTGATCCAGAAGATGATTTAAACTCTATTATTAAGAAGGTGATTAGCATTGTTTACATGCTACAAAATACTACATGCCTGAAGACGGGTCAATCTACCACAAAATCTTTAACTTCTACAAGTTCTGCTACAGCGCAGAAAAAGACGGACACTGAAAGACAGTCCACCCATATCCATACCCAGAGTGGGGCTGTTATCCGCCTAATTGCAGATGGGGATGGTATCATCATCGATGAGCCTTGTGTTGAAGCATGTACTCCTGACACCCTGGTCCAGTCTGTCAACCATTTAAATTAGTTGGAGTGCCACCTCCTAAAAACCGTGCGCATGATGTTTTGGTGATAACTTTGTTGCTACGCACTAACATCATCCCCATGGACGTGAATGGATTACTAATTAATGCTACCATCAATACAGGCGCTTCTGTATCCATCATTAGTGACATCTGTTGCAACAAGCTTTGCCTACAGAGAGAAGACCTGTTACCTTCCACTGCTTGTTTATTAGATGCTTTGGGGAATACTATTTTGCTGAAGGGCCAGCTTAACAATCTCGAGTTATGCATCCATCAGGAATGTTTTCATGTGGACCTCATTGTGGTCGACACCTGCAATTGGCCTCTACCATATGATGTTATTCTTGGGAATCAATTATGGAACCAAGACTCTCTCTATTCACAAAATCAAGCCACAGGAGGAACTGATTACTACATGTAACCAAGATATCTTGTTAACTTTCACAGATGCAATTGTTGTGGAACCATGGCACTGGCAATGAGTTGTCATCACTATGAGCTCTCCTTATGAGGGGGCTGTCATGACTTCTGGACAAAGGGGAAAATGCCTTCATGGTTTACATCTTTCTCTGGACCTTTGTCACATTTTTTGTGGGAAGACTTATGTCACTGTGCTTAATAGCTCTGCCCGCCTGATCTGAATGGATCCCACAAAGACATCTGTTGTCACGACACTGTTCTGGCTCAAATCTAAGGCTGCAGCCTGTCTGCCTGTTCTTGCCACAATTCATGATCTAAGTGAACCAAGTGATCCAGTTCAGTTCCCAGTTGTAAGTGAGAAAACTCATGGACACCTGAGTCCTCAAGAGTGTGACACACTCTCTGCCCTCCTACACCCACATTACAATGTGTTTAATTATGGATCAATCAGTGTTGGAAAGGCAATTGGGGAACAACATGCAATCGAGATGAAGAGTGATTGCCCCATTTGGTTGCCAGTTTGGAGGGTACCTGAGAATCAAAGAAAGGAGTATGAACAGATCCTGAGCGATCTCATCAAAAGCAGGATTATACAGAATAGTAATAGTCCATATGCTGCACCTATGGTGTTTATTTGCCAAGGAGAGAAGTACCGCCTCTGCGTCAATTTCTGACAACTAAATGATAATACAGTCAAGGATGTGTATCTGTTATCTCACATCAAAGATTTACTCTATGATGCCAGCAAGTACAAATTATTTTCGTGCTTAGATCTCTGTAAAGCCTATTGGCAGATACTGATGAAGCCTGCTGACATTCCGAAAACCACTTTTATTACGCCTTACAGCCTCTTCAAGTGGAAGTACATGGCCTTCTGGCTCTGCAATGCTCTGGCCACCTTTCAGTGTTATGTCCTGCATGTACTATGGAATGGTGCTAATGTTCTTGAACCTGGGATCACTGCATACATGGATGATATCCTTGTTGCTGGATGCACATTCTCTGATCACTTAGATAAACTGGGTTGCACTTTGAAGATCCACTACAACTCTGGACTCTGGGTAAATGGAAACAAGTGTTCACTCATCTCGCCCCAAGTCTTAGGTAGGGTAATCAAACCCGGAAGGATATCTATCAAAAACAATGCGAAAAGAACATCTAGATCAAATTGAGACTCCATCCTTGTGTAAGGACGTCCAATGCCTGATGGGCTTTCTTAACTATTGTGGCTCCTTCATTTCTGAATTAGCCACACAAACCAAGCATATATCTAACCTCTTATAAAAGAATACTGAATTTTGTTGGACTTGGGCTGAACAAGAAGAGCTGGATGCTGTGAAGTGAGTGCTCAGGCAGATCCCCAGTCTGAACACGCCAGATTACACAAAAGAAGTTTTCATTAACTGTGACACTAGTTCAGTTACCATCAGTGGTGTGCTCAGCCAAGTGATTGATGGTCAGGAATGCCCTGTACAATATTTCAGCCAGAAGCTCCACAATGCTGAACTGAACTACAGAGCTATGAAATTGGAAATGCTGGCGCTTGTCAAGAGTCTAAAGAAGTTTTGATTCTTCATTTTAGGTCGCCAATTTGTTGTGCAAACTGACAACTCCACACTAGCATGGCTTAAAAAATTCTCTGGCAACAAGTCAAACATTATCGCCCAATGGTTGGAATACCTTAACGCCTTCTCTTTTACAATCACTCACCGCCCTGGGAGATTGCACCTCAATGCTGATTATTTCACTGCTCTGCCAAGTTATGAGAGAGACCTGTGAAAGCCACTGGGTGAGAAGACTCCATTTGGATTTATCCCAGCTTGTGAGTATGAGCTCCTCCCTGATGTCAATGCAAATCAAAATGGGAAAGCATTCTTCTTATTATGGTGAAGGAGGAATTTCTGAAAAGGAGATTGCTGCCCATCAATTACATGACAAAGTTTTGTCTGAAATTGTCTTTAAGATCAAGAACCCTGATCATGCTATTAGTGACTTTGTTAAGCAATACTTTCAACATTATCATTGGAAGCTTATCAAAGCTGGACTTCTCTACACACATAGCAGGAACAACTGTCTGGCTATCACAGAGTACTTCAAGTGAGATCTCGTCCAGAGGACACCTTGGGATTATCCAGACAGAAAGAACCTTTAATGCTCATTACATTACCATTGGTATTAGAGCCACAGTACAAGATGTAATCAATAAGTGTGAACCATGCCTGCTTCAAGGAGTTGGACACTTTCCGGAGCAGAGAGCCGAGCTTCATAGTTGGGTTGCCAAAAGAACTAACAAAGTGGTCCACATGGACATTGAAAAACTATCAAGGGATGAGCAAGGATTTTAATATCTGCTGGTCTTGATAGACCATTTTACTAAGTACACACAACTCATTCCTCTTGACAATACCACTGCCAAAGTTGTTGGCAAAAGAATTGTGAAAGACTGGATCTTTAAGCTCAGGCCCATGGAGCATTTGGTCTCTGACTGCAGTCCTCAGTTCGAGAACTCTTTAATGTCTACTCTCATGAAAGAACTAGAGATCATACACAATTTCACTACTGCTTACCATCCACAGTCAAATGGCTTCATTGAGCAACTGAACTGCACCATCATTAAATTAATCAGAGTCACTTTAGCCCACGCCACCAGTCAAAATTAAAGATGTGTCATAGAAGTGGTCGAGTTCTTTTACAATACCACTGTGCACTCCACCACCAAAGTAAGTCTTTTCAAAGCCATGTTTAGCCATGAAGCAAGCACTCCTTTGTTAATCATGTTCCTAGACTACAATGAGCCAACCTTGGAAAACTTTGTGAACCGGATGCTGAAAGAATTCCAGGAAGTGCACCTTTCTATCTGCTGTAATACCAATCAGTCTGTTATTCACCAGAAGAGAAATTTTGATAAAAAGCTGTATAGTGAGCCCCATAAAATTGGAGATTCTGTATTTGCTTATTTTCCTCGTCAGGTCACTGATGCCAACCAGGTATGAAAACTTGCCACTAATTGGCAAGGGCCTTTTAAAATAGTCAAGGTGTTAGATCACCACTGGTACTTATTAGATAATGGTAAAGTCGCCTATTTTCAGTGACTTAGACAAACAATCAAAGATATACAAAATGCAGTCATTGCCAATAATGAGTTTGCTCTCATCAATGACAGTGTAAATGAGATAGAGTATTATGATAACCTCACAGAATGTGAGGAAGATGACCTTACACAGGTTGAGTATGATAGTAACCTCAGTAATAGTAGCAACACTATAGCTACTCGCATTTTGCCTAAATGAAAAGCTAGAGATCAGAGATATTTAGACCATTTAAATAGCCAGGAATGGGACCTTAACCTTATATCTTTGTTTAGCAACTATGAAATGAACTGAGAACCAACCCCCAACAAGATGCTGAGTATGAAGTCAAATCAATCCATGAGACAAAACAAAGAGATCAATGATGCTGAGATGATCAGATGAAGGCACCTCCCAAAAACAAGAATGCCCAGCAGAAGACACCCATAGCAGCTGCAACTACGAGGGGAGACAACACTCTCCATGGGAGCAGACTTCCCGCGACTACACTCAGAGACAGCTCTCTGGGCAGGAGCAGACCTTGGATGACTATGCACAGAGACAACTCTGTGTGTGAATCCAAGGAGCATAGAGTGCCTTTTGCTCAAATGTCTAACATAACCTCGCCCCATGTTGACTCGAATCCCCCTCCTAGTCCCAGTCCTTCCTCCCACAACTCAGCTAGTATTAGGTCCTGCAAAGCTGAGGAACATAAGGCCAAAACATCTAAGGTTGGAGATAAGATCTTACACCCATACTTTATTGCTACTCAGAAAGCAGTCCATTTAGTCAGAGATAATATATCAGAAGAAACAAAGAATAGGTTGTGATGGACATTTAACACTAAGGATCTAACTTGTTCAGTTGACTTGATTCCCTTTGACATAGACACAGAGTGTAGACCTCAGATCAATGTGATTATCTGCTATGATTCTTAGATCTTAGCTGGCATGGCACAACTGTACTGGCAAAGTACTGTTCACACTATGTTTGATGAGGACGTCAACCTATCTCACCTGTGCCAGTTTCTAAACAGTAAAGAGAAGATAAAGAAATTTGAATGTGTTAACATTGATTTTGACAACCTAATAGTTGTCTACGTTTTTTGTGTCAATGAGGTAAACCACACCTGAATCATGGAAAAGATTGAAACAGCCTATCAACTCACCAAAGTGGAGAAGGTACGCCTCGTCATGTGTTTAAAAGAAGAATACCAGGATACCATCCTGGACAAAATTGAAAGTTTACACTTTCACATGGAGAACTTCACAGTTCTGTACAACAGTTACTATCAGCCCACAAGTATGTATAACACCCATATTGTAAAATCCTCTACCAGGCATTGTCACTGCATATCTATTGCTACTGTATAACATTAGTTGTGTTTCTGCGGGTAAGGATTTTACTTGTTGCATACTGCTTGGCTTGTTGTTTCTATTAACTTAATTAAACTAGAATTAATCATTCACTATTTAGGTGATGAAGCCATGCAGTAATCTATCCAATGATTGATGGTGAGCATCTGCCTGAAGCTGATCTCTACATCCAGTATCACCACTTTCTCCATTTGGTTGAGTGCCACATCTCAGCTCAATTGATACAGTTTATGTGTACCCTACCCTAGCTCAGTGTGTACTCAAGACATGGCACAATTCAACTTAAACTCTATTTTGTAAAAGTGTTCTGTCTATTTGCAACCTGACTTGTTACTAGCTGTTTGTTTGATGTTACATGTAGCCATTACTGAAATATATTGGCATTTCAAAATATACTAGTTTTCAAACAGCTTCCTAACTTACATTTATAATTTAATACATGTACAGTCACTTTATCAGTCACTTATGGGTCATTAATTTGGATCTAAAATAGTATTAATATATTTCCTAGGTTTTGGTCATCCAACTGTTTGTTGACAATTATTTATTCTAGTACATGTAGTAAAGAATTGCTAGTCAGCTAATTGAGAGAAACCCCTACACCTAACTTAAGTGCACTTTCATAGTCTGGCACAGGGACCCTAGAATTGTCCTCTGTGATGGATCCAGACCACTACTAAACACCACTCCATTAGCTCAACATTGTACTAAACATTCAAACCATTATAGTAGAACAAAATAAGAATTCCAAATAAAATTCTTTATCAACTTCTTACAATGTTTCTAATCTATTTATAGTAAATTCAGAAAAGTACCTTTTGATTCAAATTTAAACCTTTCATCTGCCAAGATGGCGGCTAAAAATAATGGAAGCAATTTCGCTCCCTCGTTTTGTCAAAAGTATTTTTATTGACTAATACTAATCTCTCTTTTTTGACACATGTTGTTTCTTGGTTGCATAATACAAATAAATCTAAATTATTCTAATTGATTTGATTACAATATTTTTAATCATCTTTTCTTTGATCTTCTTCCCATTCTGCTTGACATTTGCAGCTTATTTTAGATTTGTGTTGGATGATGCTACAATATAATCTCAGCTATTAAGATCATTTACACTGATCTGCTCCTGTGCAAGAAAATTCCAACACACCATTCACAGTTGATACTCATCTGATAATCAATATGTGTATCCAGGCTCAATCACTTGAGTCAATCAACATTAGCTCACCTGGCCTTTGCTCTGATGTCTCAGATCTTCATGTCAGTTTTGCATTTTCACAAAGTGCCACTACCCTGCAAGAAATTGATGAGGTATGGACAAGCCATGAAAGCCAAACACTGCTCAGAGACACAATGGCCTACTATTAACATTTGGAGCCCTACTGTAGAATCTCGCCAACCTTCATACTATTAATTATTGACTTAATTTAGGAGTTGCTGTAACAATTGTTCCCTCCTCTGATAGTACAGTAGGTGCCGGATTCCATTCTCCATCTTTCTTCTTTCAGTTCTTTCGTTTAGCCATTAACTTATTATATTATTATCTGATTAACTAACATTAACACGAAACTAACGACTGTTACTTTAGATCCAAGACACAAGACGGAGTGTACAAAGTACAGGGTACGCTTACCCGACCTGCAGCAAAGCACAAAAGAGGAATTGAAGAATCATGCTATAACAAATATTTCCATGCGATACTGGCACATCGATAGAGACACCAACCACAATTCAGATGACTCAGTGTAATGGAATAGTGTGCGTGGAGACAATGGTGATAGTGTGTGATACCTTACTAATTTAATGTATTGATTGTTCTTGTTATCAATGAGTTGATTTAATAAAGGAATCTCGCAACCGGGATGCAATAGCTTGTTATGAGTTCGTACATATAATAACCTTACATATAAATAGTTACATGCTAGCCTAGTATACATGTGAACAATCAATACGGTCACAGGGAAAAAGATGAATTGATAGTCCGTCAGTCTACTAGTAATCATATGTAATAAACAACATCCAAGATAATACAAATAGGTCTTGTGATTTCCTATGTTTCCTGATGTAAACAGATCTACTAACATAATGTAATAATACTTGTAACATGAACAACGAACGATAGGAAAGCTAATACGAGTAAAAGCCCCTATTCCTACACCTAACCTAAGAGCCTCTCGGGTAAGCACCGGCTATGCACTTCACCCGTTAACTGGATCCGTGAACCACCGTCTAGAATACCCGAGAGCTCGAACGTTTAGCTTTCCATTGTATTAATTAAAATAACCTGATACAAAAGAAGTAAAGTAAATCCAATAAATTAGATTCATCAACAAAATGATTGACTACACACTTTTTATAGTAAAAGAATTAACAACAATCAAATATTTAACCAGTACCTGCTGATTTCAGTTGTTTACAATTCCGAACGTTTGAATTTCTATTCGTCTGCCGATGACGCAGTTCTGCCTTAATTAGCAGTAGCGATCTAGTCTAGTGCCGTTTTGCCAAATCAATTAATTAATATCAAAAATACTGCACTATAAATTTACAAAATAACTAATTAATCTTATGCATGTGTTTTTACAATTAATATTTTATTTTAATATTTAGTCTTAGTTTCTTCTCAATTTGACCACACATGCTACGATTACGATTATGTTACACTCCCCCTCCAGCACAGCTAATTAAGAATTACGACTCTTTCGCCATGGACCATCTCAACCGCTTGTTTAATCATGTCGTTAGCTTCTTGCATCTCCCATTCCGTCTTCTCGAATTTTTCATTCTTCGTTAATTTTAGCACAACCTCTTTCTCCGTTGTAACCAGCTTCTTGTGTCTTAAGAACATTGGGTTCCTCAATTTATTTGATATTGTACACATACTTCTCAATTCGTTGAGTTTGCCATTAAATTCTTCATAGAATTTTTCATATAACTTCAAGCCTTTAATTGCTATCATTAATGTCATCATAGCATCTACCCTACTCGTATGCGATAATTCTGGACGTACTGTTGTCTCTGGGTAAAAGAATTCGTAAGTTGACCTTAGAGATTTTGAAATCGATGCTTCATCGTAAAACGCACTGATATTGTTTCGGATTTCTTCTCGTGTTATCTGCTCTGGATCGTTTTTTCCCAAACGTATCATCGTTATAATCTCTACTCTACGCATGACATCTTAATACTGGTATTCAGAGCTCCATCATTATACAGAATTGTTAACATCCTATCTAGTTTTCTTAAATGTTGTTCTATCATATCACTTGCTATTAATATGTAGTTGATGTAAGCACTTACTCCTTCTTCCATCTTTTTGTTATTATGTTTGAGCACTTTTGTTACATATCTCTGAAATGTTGCAGGTGCATTACAGAGGCCAACCGCCATTTACATCCAATCAAACAATCCATACGGCGTTATAAATGCTGTTTTTTCTATGTCTCAGGTCTCCATTGGTACTTGCCAATATGCTTTGCATAGATCAATACATGTGTAGTACTTGTGTTTGCTAGTCTCATAGATTATATCATCTATTCTTGGTAATAGATACATGTCCTTTTTTGTTACATCATTGAGTTTTCAAAAGTCTATACATAATCTATATTTGTTGCCTTGCTTTACAAATACTGTTGGCAATGCATATGGGCTTTCACTTGGTCTTATAATTTTGTTGTCTATAATTCATTCAGTATCATGTTATAGTTTTCTTTTAGCTTTTCTGGCACTCTTCTGCATGGCAGTCATATAGGTTCATCTGTAGTAGTAACAATTTTGTGGGTTCCCCTACTGCTTTGCCTACACTTATTTCTTCAAAGTTGAAGATTTTTTTATGTTTTTCCAATACTGTGATTAATCCTTGTTTTTCTTCCTGTTTCAGTTGATATTCTTCATCCTTTATTTCAGGTATCTGGTATTCTTGTTGATCATCCTCAATTATGTTGATCATTTTGTCTACCAATGACTTCTCTGATTTTATTTTCTTACCCTGTATTTTCAACATTTCTTTCTTTTTATTAACAGTTTGATTTGTTGCATTCAGTATTGGTATCACTCCCTTGCCTTTCCATACTGTGCATAAACTTGACAGAATCAACAGCTTTTTTGTGTTTATCCCTATTTGATTGTATATCATTATCTCAGCATCTATTTCATGTTTAGTCTCTATTTTGCACATTTTCCAATTATTTGGTTGTATTTTTGTGTCTTCTATTAATCAGAATGTTACTGTGTTCCTTTCTTCTTCATATGTCGTCACTACTTCTTGCACTGTTATTGTTTTATTCATATAGTCTATTATGCATCCATTGTCTGTTAAAAAAATCATTTCCTAATATTATTTCGTACAGTAATGGATTCCTTTCTGTATCAATCACTGTAAATGTCTGTTGAAACATTGTATTCACTAATCTCATTGGCACTTTTTCCAGTTTGCCTTTCACATCTATGTAATCACCCAATGCATTTATCAATCTACTTTTCTTGGTGTCTAAATTTTTCTTTGCAAATCCTATCTTTGATGTGCAGTCATCTGTTATAATTGTTATCACTGCTCCTGTGTCTATCATTGCTTTGACCATAACTCCATTGATTACAACTGTTATTGTATTCATTTTGATTAGGTCTGTGATTATTAGAATGGGTGCTTGTTTTTTTGGAGATGGCACTCCCTTCAGTTGAAATTTTCAATGCCTGTGTTTTTGATTTCTTCATTTTCCTCTTGATCATCGTCCTCTAATAAATCTTCCTCTTCAAAATATGCTTCATCTTCTTCTATTAGATTTATCTGTCTTTTACAATATCTTTTTGTGGGGCCCTTATTTCCACACATTTGGCATTTCAAGTCTTTTCTTTTTATCTTCTTTATTGTCTCATCTTTTAGTTTTATTTTAATAATTTCTTCTCCTGATTTTTTCGATAATTCTTTGCTTATAGGTTTATTGGCAGTAATCATTGTGGTCGTCAATACAGGTTTTATTATCATTGATCCTTCATTAATTCTTGCATTATTTTCCATTGCTACCTGTACCACTAATCCTTTTCTGATCATTCTGTCTAGTGAATCCTTGGCATCACATTTTATCTCAAATTGTTGTCATACTGCTTCAGGTAACCCTTTGCAAATGTGTGAAAATAGGTCATATCTTGAATACGTTTGTTCCCTTGAACTCAATTTTAATAACCTTTCAACTTGAGACATATAATTTCTCAGATCGTCTTTCCTGTTCATTTTCATTCCATTTAACAACATTCTATATTGACTTTTAAAACTGTCATCAATGTAATGTTGTTGATATTCCCCAATTAATTTTTTATATTTCAGTTTTGTTTGTGTATCCAATACTAAGTAGTGTTGATATGCTGCTCCACCTAAATAGAGGCGAAATCTTGCTGCTGATGCACTTTGTGTTACCTTTCTTTCTTTCATAGTCATCTTGAATATTTGCAGCCATTCATTAAATGTTGGAGAGTATGTATCCACTCTTCCTGTAAATTTAGAAAAAAATCACTTTGCATGTGGGTATGCTGCATCTTCTTCTTCTGATAGTATAGTATCCTTGAAAGTAGGTTTTGTCTCTACCATTTTCATGCAATTTTCTTTTACTTCTTTTGTTATGTTGGTCAATAATTTTTCCATTAATTCCTCTTCAGTTTCACACTGTTTATATATTTCTATTGGCGTCTCTCTAATAGGTATTGAATTATTTAGCTCCTCTGGTTTTCTGCTATTATTGTTTCTATCTCTTTAGCATTTCTTTCTTCCTTATTTTCTTTTTCTTCATTGGTTAATACCATTAATCGAATTTCATCTTTCAGATTATCGATTTTGATTTGTTTTGTGATATTTCTTCTCTGAGGTTTACATTTTCATCATGCATTTGGCTCATAAGTTGCTGTAACTTTTTGCTTTGTTTTGATTTCCTTGTTGGCGCCTGTCATGGTCGCCATGTAGAATCTTGCCAACACTGATTTTGCTATACTTTTAGAGTTGCTTATCCATATCTCTGGGGATGTGCGAGGTATACTGTGTGATAGATCCCAAACATTCTCAACCTATTGTGTTGCTTAACTTACTAACTGAATTAATATTGGCATTAGCATTCCTTAATGCTCAGGCTAACAACAGTTTATTTAGATTGAGAGATGCAGATGAAATACAGGGTCTAAACCCGACTCAGATCTATGTGCATTAGAAGATCTCCTCTTTGGTGACGGTTCCAGCTTCTACTAGAACTTCACGATGTAAACCAGTTGTTGATTCTGTGCGTGGATGGTTACCTCAGTGATAGTGTGTGTGTTAACTTAATAATTTAGTGCATTGATTGTTCACTGTTATTACGGTTGTGTGAATAAAAGGAATGAATGCAACCTCGATGCTTCAGCTTGTTATCTTTTCTTACATGTAATAACCCTACAGATATAATAATACGTGTTACCCTTTTATACATGTGAACAATCAATGCAGTCGGCAATAAAGTTAATTCGTAAGTCCAATGATAGTCCATAAAATTACTAAACAGTAAATAAGTCATAAAAAAGAACTATACTTCTAACATGTAGAGCGTTTTAGATCATAGGCTGGTTGTTCTAAAAGGAATAATAATAATCAGTGAGTAATGAATGATAGGAAAGCTATAACGGATAAAAATCCCTATACCTATTCATAACTTAAAAGCACATTGAGAAATCCACAGCTACCAGCTGCACCGCAGGATTACTCTAATGCTTGAACATTTAGCTTTCCATTTAAGTATTAAATAACCTGACAAAATAACGAAGTAAATCCAGTAAAATTTGTTCATCAAATTATAAACTATTATTGCATATTTATACTAAATTTCAGTAAACAATCAAACAAACAGCTAGTACCTGTCTTTAATCGTTGTTGACAATTTCCCGTTAATTATGCATGTCATCATTAATTAGTATACGCCACTTTGTCCTATTATTTTTGCCAAAGTTCTGCCGGGCAAAATAATATAAATTACTGCTTTCATAAAATTTTACAACTAATCAAAGTATAATAAACATGTGTGTACAATGAATTATTACTACAAATGAGTCTTATGATTTTCCATTCTTTCTCTCACCTTGGCCACACATGTGATTATGCCACACATGCAATAAATACAAAGAGCATAAAAATTGGAAAACCAAATACTTGTATTATATAAGTTTAATTTTACCAATACTATATATATATATATATATATANNNNCATGTTCGACATGTTCTTTCCGAGACAATATTGTCACCTAAGGCTGAACACATTTCTTTTGCAGCATCTCTGGAGCTCAAACCTCGCTTCCAACAGTAGAAAATCAGTTTTCGGATGTCATTACGTTCAAGCTCCATCTTGATTTCAAATGCTCTATCTGCGAGTAATTGCTATTTCATTAAAAAAAATTCAAAACTGCATAGATATTTAGAATTAAAAGCATTCAAAAAGCTGCTATAACAAAATCTGCATCTATGTTTAGTCTGTTGCTATTTCAAATTTCAGTGTGAATGGTCCTATATTTCAAAAGATATAAAGGATTTTGTATGGGAAAAAACTTATCTGACAACCCTATACATGTTACCCTTTTATACATGTGAACAATCAATGCAGTCAGCAATAAAGTTAATTTGTAAGTCCATTGATAGTACATAAAATTACTAAACAGTAAATAAGTCACAAAAAAGAACTGTACTTCTAACATGTAGAGCGTTTTAGATCATAGGCTAGTTGTTCTAAAGGGAATAATAATAATCAGCAAGTAAAGAAAAATAGGAAAGCTATAACAGATAAAAATCCCTATACCTATTCGTAAGTTAAAAGCACATTGAGAAATCCACAGCTACTGGCTGCACCGCACTTTTGAAAGGCTATAGTGTGCTTGCTTTTCCGGAATACTGCTAAGTGTATTTGGGACCACCATAGGATTACTCTAATGCTTGAACATTTAGCTTTCCATTTAAGTATTGAATAACCTGACAAAATAACAAAGGAAATCCAGTAAAATTCGTTCATCAAATCATAAACTATTATTGCATATTTATACTAAATTTCGGTAAACAATCAAACAAATGGCTAGTACCTGTCTTTAATCATTGTTGACAATTTCCTGGCTTTTCTTCATTGGCATTAATTACGCATATCATCGTTAATTAGCATATGCAACTTTGTACTATTATTTTTGCCAAAGTACTGCTGGGCAAATTAATATAAAGTACTGCTTTAGTAAATTTTTACAACTATTCAAAGTATAATAAACATGTGTGTACAATGAATTATTACTACAAATGAGTCTTATGATTTTCCATTCTTCCTTCACCTTGGCCACACATGTGATTATGCCGCAATAAGATGGATAAATAATCTCAACAAATTAATCTCATCATTATCTTTGTGACAAACCTCAAATTTACTTGTTTGTGTTATCTGTATTTGGAGAGATTAAAACACGTGTTACATATTAATTTTCATTTTCTATTAATAATCAATTTACTGCCCTAATATAACGAACTTAAATTTTTTAAGGCAGTTCAAAAATTATTAAAACGAATGTCACCCCACTTTTAAAATTCAAATGGGAACGTGTTCACCCCGCTAAAATTCAACTCAGTTGTGTGTTCCCATTAAAATTTCTGCAGTGGTATGACTTTCGCCCCATTTTAAAGAACAGAGTTGACTGGCAGCAGGGTGAACGTGTTCCCATTAGAGGGAAGCCGCCTGCATGCCACTCAAAGCTGGGCGAAAAATTAAATGGGAACAAGGCCCATAACAATTAAATTTCCTTTTTCAAATACTGACAATAATGAACTCCATGAGCTAATATCAATTAAAAGTGAATTATTTGATTTTGCAAAATCCAAGCTGACAAAGTCTAATTGAACTAATTTTGAAAGATCAAAAAAAGTAATTAAGCAATTAAGAACAAAAAATTTAACCAAAGCTCGCAAAAATTCTTTAATCAATTAAATTCTACTAGTGAAAAATGGCGATATGTGAATAAATTTATTGGAAAATCTAAAGGTCTTTCATCCAAAATAAATGAATTAAACATCAATAATACGGCTATAACCGACCAAGAATTAGGAAACTTTCCCAGAAAGTGTTTGTTAAACCATGTTTCATCAAATTTTTCACAGTTTCTGCTTTCATTACTATTTTAGATGTGATACACTCAATATCGACTGCTAACTGATTGTTAGGTTGTAACATCTGTGTCACTTCTTGTCTTGTAAAAGCTTTGGTACATAGAATTTTTATCATTGACTTGGTTTCTCTTTCATAGACCTCTCCATAAATTCTTTGAACTATGTTGTCTGTTTTTTCTCGTCGTATGGTTATTTCTACCAGCAACTGTTCATCACCTGTATCCACCCAAGAGATTTCACTTGGTTCTTTCTCACCCCACTTTTCTAAGTTCACTTTGTCTATTTCTCTCTGTGTATTCGGCGTGAGTGCAATTGCATTCGATTGTAGCAGCATTTCTTCCATCCTCATTTCTTCCTGTGATTTACTTACCATCTCTATAATTTCTATAGGTCTGTTTTCACCTTCTTTGCGCATAATTTCTGACTTCTTAATTATCTTCGTATATGCACACTGTGGATAGTCTCGGACGTATTTCTTCATTTCGTTTGTAATAATCTTGTTTACTTGTTTTTCTGCTACTCTCTGTATCGTGTCCATCGTGCTTACACTCTCTCTCCGTATTAGGTTTCTCGTTGTCATCCATGGCTGTTGTTTTATTGCTTTTAATTTCGTGTTAGAGGTAGCTCCCCACATAAATTTCTTTGCTT
Source organism: Hofstenia miamia (assembly GCA_900660155.1). NCBI lineage: Eukaryota > Metazoa > Xenacoelomorpha > Acoela > Hofsteniidae > Hofstenia > Hofstenia miamia. The sequence continues at coordinate 78,400 of CABFPE010000858.1, read as the reverse complement.
CGTCATTGATTATGTCTATCTCTGCAGGACATATTCCGGTTTTATTGGCGAGTTCTACTATGCTCAGTCTTCCAAGTGTGTGTTGTTGCGTTAGTAACCGTACGTACTATTTTTCAAACTTCTGCTGTATCTTTTTAGTGGGTGACAAGGATAGTATGTCGACATATTGTAACAGCCATTGCTTAATATTATTAGGTATCGGTGATATGGCTATCTCATAATGCTTGTTTTTAGCCATACTCTTTCTTTCCTTCTTCTGAATTGGCAACACTAATTTTTCATTGTTTGTCAATGCTATGCTGAGTATCCATATTGACGTTCGTGCACGAATGTGGGGTGCNTAATATTTTTCAAACTTCTGCTGTATCTTTTTAGTGGGTGACAAAGATAGTGTGTCGACATATTGTAACAGCCATTGTTTAATATTATTAGGTATCGGTGATATGGCTATCTCATAACACTTNTGCTTAATATTATTAGGTATTGGTGATATGGCTATCTCATAATGCTTGTTTTTAGCCATACTCTTTCTTTCTTTCTTCCGAATTGGCAACACTAATTTTTCATTGTTTGTCAATGCTATGCTGAGTATCCATACTGACGTTTGTGCACGAATTTGGGGTGCATTGACTTCTTCAAAAATCATATTTCTGAAATTTCTTTTTGAATCCATCTCATACGCCTTTCTGATTTCTAACAGTGTCATTTCTACGGATTTGTGATAACTTTTTATAGGTGACTTTATATCGATGAGAGGCCATTCTTCATGCATTGGCTTTTCTGTCTTCATTTCTTTCCATACTTCCATTAT
>CABFPE010000858.1:35626-52786 GCA_900660155.1 Hofstenia miamia | reverse complement strand
ATCATTTTGGTGATGAAGTTAATTTACTGGATTTACTTTACGTTTTTGTATCAGGTTATTTTATCTAATACAATGGAAAGCTAAACGTTCGAGCTCTCGGGTATTCTAGACAGTGATTCACGAATCCAGTTAACGGGTGCAGTGTATAGCCGGTGCTTACCTGAGAGGCTCTTAGGTTAGGTGTAGGAATAGGGGCTTTTACTCGTATTAGCTTTCCTATCGTTCGTTGCTCATATTACAACTTTTATTACATTATGCTATTACATCTGTTTGCATTAGGAAACTTAGGAAACTACAAGATCTGTTTGTATTATCTTGGATGTTGTTTATTACGTATGATTACTAGTGGACTGACGGACTATCAATTCATCCCTTTTGCCGTGACCGTATTGATTGTTCACATGTACTCTAGGTTAGCATGTAACTATTTATATGTAAGGTTATTATATGTACGGACTCATAACAAGCTAATGCATCCTGGTTGCAAGATTCCTTTATTAAACAACTTCATTGATAACAAGAACAATCAATACATTAAATTAATACGGTATCACACATTATCACTATCATACTCATGCACGCTATTCCATTACACTGAGTCATCTAAGTTGTGGTTGGTGTCTCTATCGATGTGTCAGTATCGCATGGAAATACTCGTTGTAGCGTAGTTCTTCAATTCCTCTTTTGTGCTTTGTTGCAGGTCGGGTAAGCGTACCCTGTACTTTGTACCCTCTGTCTCGTGTCTTGGATCTAAAATAACAGTCGTTAGTTCTGTATCAATATTAGTTGATGAGATAATAGTATAATCAGTTAACGGCTAAACAATAGAACTGAAAGAAGAGAGATGGAGATTGGAGTCTGTCACCTACCGTACTATCTAAGGAGGAAACAAGTGTCACAGCAGCTCCTAAATTAAGCTAAGAATTACTAGTAGGAAGGTTGGCGAAATTCTACACTAAGAATATGATTTTTTCCTTTAAGATGTCGCACTTGTTTCTGTTAATTCTCAGACCTGCTTTTTGCAGGATTGATAATGTTTGCTCTAGTTTCTGCAGGTGTTCCTTGATCGTGTTGCTAGTCATGATGATGTCATTGATGTATGCATTTACTCCGTCCTCCATCTTATGTTTTTTATTTTTCAGCACTTTCATTATATATCTCTGAAATGTTGTGGGTGCATTACATAGACCAAACACCATATATATCCATTTGTATAGGCCATAGGGAGATATGAGCACTGTCTTTTCTATATCTTCTTCTTCCATTCTTACCTGCCAATATGCCTTGCATAAGTTGATTGATGTGAAGTACTTGTGTTTGCTTGCTTCAAATAGCATGTCCTCTATCCTGGGCAGTGGATACAAATCTTTTTTCATTACTTTGTTCAGCTTCCAGAAGTCTATGCATAACCTGTGTTTATCTCCTTGTTTCATGAATACCATCAGTGTGGTGTATGGGCTTTTGCAGGGTCGTATTATCTTGTTATCAATCAATTCGTTGAGTATCCTGTTGTATTCATCCTTCATCTGTTCTGGTACTCGCCTTGCTGGCAGTTTTATTGGTTTGTTTGTTGTTGTGATGATCTTATGTGTTTTGCCTACTGCTTGTCCCACACTTATTTCTCCATAATTGAATATCTGTTTGTGTCTTTCTAGCACCTCTCAAAGTTGTTGTAATTTTGCTGTGTTCAGATGTTGGTATTCCTTTTCCAATAATTCGGGTATTTTGTACTGGTCTTCCTCTTCAGCTTTCGTCCCTCTGCCCTTGAGTTGGCTGTGGGGAGTACTTGCTACATCGATGGTTTTTGTCCACTCACCCTTGAGTCAGCAGTGTGGAGTACCTCCTGTTTTCATTTATAAGTCCTCAAGTCAACCATACAAACTACTCTGCTCATCAATGTCTTCCATTGCTCTCCAAATAGCTTTGATACTAGATCTGACGTATTGTCTGAATATTTGTACATTTGCTTTCTTTACATTGATATTCTGATTCATTGCATTTAGTATTGGGACCTTTCCTCTGCCGTTTTTTATCGCGCACAAGCTTGATGGCATTGACACTCTTTTTGAATTGATCCCTTTATTGCTATAAATCATTATATATGCTGTTATCATTTCTTTGGTTTTCACTCTGTGCATGCTCCATTGATACAGTTGCAGCTTTACATCTTCCTCTAGTTTGAAGACTATTGTTGATGGTTTTCCTTCCTGCTCTTTGATTTCGATTTCTTCCTCTCTTACTTTGATTGTTCTTTCAGAGTAATTTATTACACATCTGTTCTTTGTCAGGAAGTCATCCCCTAATATCACTTTATAGGGCAGTAAGTTGTTGTGAGTGTCTATTACCACTAGTGCTTGCTTGAAAGTTGTATTTGCTATTCTAATCTGTACTGCCTCAATCTTGCCTTTTGTGTCAATATACTCTCCAGAAGTGTTAATTAATCTTTTGTTTGAACATTGTAGATCTTCTCATTTAAATCCCAGTTTTGTCGCGCACTCATCCATTATTATTGATGTTGCTGCTCCCATATCAATTGTTGCTTTTGTTAAAATCCCATTTATTGTTATTGTTATTGTGTTAATGTTGTCCAGATTCGTCATGATCATTATTGGTGCTCAGTTTTTTTGAGTCAGTGCTCTGACTAGTTTTCTGATTCTTCCTCCATTTGGGGGTCCTCTGCCAGTTCCAATTCAGATTTGATTATATCCTCATCATCATAATACGCCTCTTCCTCTCCAATCATATTGATTTGTTTTTTGCACTCATCCTTTCTGTGTCCTTTCTGTCCACAGGCGTAGCATTTTATGTCTCTTTCTCTTATTTTCTTTGGTTTCCCATTCTTATTTTTTATTTTGATGAATTTCTCCACTTTCTTTTCTCTGTATGCTTTGGTGTTCCCTGTTTGTGGTTTATAGTTGTTTCTCTATTCTGTTGGCTTTTCCTTATTCCATATCACCTTTTTGTTGATGCGGGCATTGTTCTCTATTGTTGCCTGTATGTCTACATCATTCCTACTCATCTTCTCTAACTTATCATCTATGTCACACTTGATTTCAAATTGCGTATGGATGTTCTCTGGCATGCCTTTGCAGATGTGAGAAAAGAGATCATACTTGGAATACTTATTTTCCCTTGAACTAAGTGTCAACAATCGCTCTATCTGTTGGATATAGTTTTGGATATTATCCGTCTTTTGCATTTTTGTAGAATTCAATATGATTTGATATTGATTTTTGAAGCTTTCATTTTTGTTGTAGTCCATGGTCTCCAATTAGTAATTTGTAATCTCATTTTATGTCCGCATCCAAGAGCAAGTAGTGTTGAGAGGCCGCTCCTGTTAGGTACAGTGGGAACCTTGTGGCTGCTGCCCTTTGGTTCACTTTTCTCTCTGCCATCATGATCTCAAACATTTGCAGCCATTCCAGGAATGTTGGGTTGTAGCTGTCCACTTTCCTGTTAAATTTGGGCAGAGTTGCCTTACATGGTATTGTCTTGGTGTTATTATTTTCTGGCAGCATCAAATTCTCATAGACTGGTTTCTTTTATCTACTTGTTTGTTCACTAACTGTGAGTGGACTTGTCACTGCTCTCATTATCTCATTGATGATCTTTCTTTTTTCCATTTCCTCTTCTTCCTCCATTTCTCTGAAATGTTTTTTAAAGTTCATAGGTGACGCCCATAATTTCCTTTCTTCCCTCTGTTTGATTGTTGTTTCGTGCATTGCTATTATCTTTGGATTTTCTTCTCCGTTTTCTCGTAGTTCTTTTAATTTCCCTCTCAGATTTTCTATTTCTCGTTTCTGGTTTTCATGATTTTCATCTCTGTCTAATTCTGTCGATCTTAGTCTATCTTTGAGCTGTTCTATCTCTTGAGCTTGGATATCATTATCCAGAATTAGTTGCCTGTTCACATCTTCCAGTTGTTGGCATATCCTCTCCCATTTCTGGTTTTGCTCTTGAAAAGCTTTGTTTGATTGTGCCTGCTGGTTCATTAAGGCCTTATTGTCTCTTTGAAAATTTTCACTTTGGTTTTCCAAGCGGTTATCAATTTTGATTTTTAGTTTGCTTAGTGCATTCTTGTTCTCTTGTTCCAATGTTGACATTCTCTCCATTAATTGTTGTATTTCGGATCTCAGTATTGTCTCTGTTTCGTTTGTTTGGCGCAAGATGTTTAGAACTTCATTGGATCCTGTTTCTGGGGACATGATTAGGTTTTTCAATTCTATGGGGGATGCTGCGTCTGTCTCTGAATGTGCTCTCCTTGGGGTGGGGGTTGTTTTGCTTGTGCCTGCTTTGGTGCTACCTTTTTTTCCTTGTGTGTTTGGCATCTCTGAGTACAAGTAGTAGTGGCTGGTGGATTGGTGTGACTTGCTGTCTTTCCCCTGCTCTATGTTAGGTATAGTTGTAGTTGTTGACTCGTAGCTGGCTGTAAATTATCTCTGCTTCCTTGCATATTTTCTGCTATTACAGTTGCTCTGGGTACTTGTTCATTTTAAGTTTCAAGTTTAGATGTTGAACTGAGTTTGCTTGTTCTTCTGTTCTTTAACTGTCACAGTCGCCATGTAGCATCTGCTACCAAGCATTGATGTAGTTTAAGTGATTCTTTAAATTACTATTCCCTATTCTACGTGGGTAGGGATGTGCACATATTAGCTATTTGTTGCATGTATTTCTGTTAATATTCGTTTAACTGAAATAACCAAATACTGTTTAGGTACTTCACCATCATAGCCCTTCTCCATGATGGATGGTTAGGTGGCCTCCGGCCAACTCCAATTTCTGTGTTACCTCATTTCTGTTTCCATTGTTGAAGTAGATAACTCCCATCCTTAGCTCAACGAAGTTCTTATGTGTTCCCTATCCTAGCTTGGTGCAGTTCTCAATGTTAATTGTAACTCACTTAAGCTCAATTTGTATTGTGTACTTATGTAACTTCGCAACTTGATATGTCACTAGCTGGTTAATAATTATTGCTTTAGCCATTACAGAAAATTATTGGCTTTGATTAAGTTAATTAAAATAAGTTACATAATAACTTGCAGCTTCCTACCTTACATTTAAATAACATAATACATGCTCAGTTTTTTATCAGTCTATTATAGATCACCTAAGTCTATAAGATAAAATATGTGTAACCTATGGTAGGCTATCCAGCCCTTTCTTCACTGATATTAATTATTGATTACATGTAAACAATCGAATCAATAGCCAGCTAAACGGAAAAATCTCCTATTCATACACCTAAGATAAATTCAGGTTCATGGTTTGGATCAAGGACCCTCGAGTCACTCCCAATATGTTCCCAAGCCACTACTACTGCATTTACCATTTAGCTTGACATTCTGTATAAATAAGCAAACCGATATAAAATCTAAAGATAAGGTTTTTGAAGAATTTACTTCAACAAACTCCAAATTGATTTATGCTCTATTTATAGTTGAATTCAAAAAGTACCTGTCATTCAAAATTCAAATTTAGTTTGTCTGCCAAAATGGCTAATAATAATGGAAGCGTATTTGCCCCCTTTGTTTGGTCAAAATTTGATGACAAGTACTAATTTGCTATATTATTAATTGGTTGCATTTGCAAAGATAATCTGATAATTAACTTAAATTGTTTTTCTAATTAACAATCATAATTCGATCTTAGTTTCAACTAATCATCTGATCTTCTTTCTTTATTAGCAGCATCATTCTTTGGATTATGCTACACTACTGTCCAACTGTTACCACAGCCTTAACCATGCAATGGGGCATGTAGAGTCACTCAGGGCCTCTTTTCATTTTTACTTTAATTTTCAGGCACTCTCAAATTAGTTCAGTGCTGTTTTATTTAATGAATTGTTAATTTGTGATTATTTTGAACCTAAGTTTCGAACTTAGTTATTGTCCCCTTGGAGCATTAGAATTATGTGTAATTGCTCAGTTAATTTGCGAGGGAAACTAACTTTTGTAAAAACAGTAAATATTTACCTACTTTTGTATAAATAGGGAATATGATTGTAAGCAAACATCAAATAAATTTCATTCTCACTGGATACTGTTTGCTTTTCTATTATATTATATCTTACTAACCATTTTAGCTCTGGTATGAATTTTATAATAATGAAATTGTAAGATCCGGTGACAATGTGGGAGGAATTCTGCTGTGACTGGGGCGATAACTCACTCCTTGACAGATGTGAGCCCATATTGTGGCTATGTATAGGGATAGGAAATAAAAGAACTACAACATCTATTGATCATACATGCACAAATTAGAACACCCCTCAAATATACTATGCTGTTGGCGTACATGAATATGTGGTAACTACACGTTATTTAATATCTTATTGCATGAGCTGAGTAGATAAACCCGGAGATAAATTATTTGTATTGAGCTAAAAATAACAAATTGAGACACACAATTAGCACCTTGGATTTGTAAGGATGGATTCAAATGGCTTGGCTTTGGCGAGATGCCGTGTGAATTGGTCGCTACTTTAACCATCTTGGAATTACTTTTTTCTACAATGAAATTGGTGAACTACCAATCTTCAGGTGTTTTGTTAGAGCACAGGATGTTCTCGGCAATGGTAATCTTCTGCAACCTTAGTACTGCTTGAAATGCTAGGCACACCCTGCGATTCTACATTAAATGAATGTTGCAAAAAAATATTTTTTGCTAAAATAAATTTTTTCGGACCCAATTTAAGGCAGACCCTAATAAAAAATTTACACCATTTTTTCTTATCTTGTTACAAGATATTTTGGGAAAATTTTGAAAAAATCATATAAAAAAATTTCAACCCAAAGTTATGTGCAAAAATGACATTGGGTCCAAATTAGCCCCATCTGCGTATTTAGGATTAACTGTTAAAGTGTTTGAGTTTTAAAGAATAAATTCTTATGGAATTCAGCATCTCTGTTTGAGACCATATAAAAATCTTTGCATTCTCTTTATGTAAATTTGATTAACAAAAACTCTCATAAAGCTATGATGGAGTAATCTGATTCTATAAATTATTGTAATGACATTGCACATTGACTGTAAGATAGAACTATGCCTTCCTTCACATTTATGATGACAGTTGATGACAAAGTCATTGCTTAACTGAACAATAACAGTAGCATTTGTTGTTGATAGGAATGATGTGGCTCAGCTCTAGACTTGTCTATTTCTTATAGAAAAACTACTCTCTAATCTTTGTTGAATACATGTCTCAAGAAGATTGCTCTTATTAGGATTAAAAATCCAAACAAGGTGAGAACTCCATTAAAGGTTGCATTGGTTGATGTGGTTTTATTTGTGAACTCATCTTAAAGTTATCCTTAATTCTGTTTACTGTATTAGTACTATACATTAGTGTACTTGTTTAACATTCCATTTGTTATTGATTAGTAATTAAATTGGTTATACTTTATGCTGTTTTTCTTATAAATTATATTACTTTGCTGTGGCCATTCCTACTTGACTTGCTGTATATTTAGAACTTGAACAAATAAGGTTTTTATGTAGTCTCCTTTCCAGAGATGCTGTCTTATTTAAGATCTATTCTTAAACTTGAATAATGAGTTTTGCTGTAAAATCATTTAGATAGTTTCCATAGCTCTTAAATTTCTTGTTAAATTAAAAACACTTTCAAGTAAGAAGTTCCTTAACTCTTAATAAACAAACAAACTAAAGTTACATGTAAGCTTAGGTTCAAATATTAAATATTTCAAAGAAGGTAAAAAATGGAATAAATTATTTTTTCATTTAATTTGTTTAATATTATTGAGGAGCTTATAAACATGTTCATACTATGTTCTTTATATGCAAAAGAGAATGATAGTGCAAATGAATAAAACTCCTAACCATTTAACATAATTGAAGGATGAGCTCAATCTGCAACATCAATTATAACATGGGGAATTCAGTGAAGATATTACTAATCCCAGGCATTTAAGGTATTTAGGCTTTCATCTACCTTAATTTAAATAATAAGAATAAAAATAAGATAGAGTAAACAATGTAGATTTTTACTTGTATATCTAAACACAAAGACACTGTTGAATAATATATACTTGTAAAATTTGTAAATGAGTAAACAAAATAATAAGATAAGGATTCACACCACAATCATTAATTTAGAAAAGTAAGTAAATACCAACAAGTAATTTTTTAAATAGTTAAAAGTAAATCATTTAATTTCAAGTGGAAAAAGCTTTAATGTTTATTTACTTGTTAAATATAATTAAATTAAGAGGTTTCTATTAACTGACTGTTCATTAATTTTAATTACTTGGTGTTTTACAAGTTAGTTTTCAAACAATACTAATCTATTAAAAATATAATTTTTTAAAAGGCAACTAAGTTGCTTTGCACATTCCAATTTCTGCCAGAACATAACTAAAGTCAGTTTGTCTTTAACTCAATGTCAAAAAGTTCAACAGATCAGCTATGTTTGTCACAATTGGATTTAGAATAAATATAATTTTTGCAAATAATTAATTCTGTAGACATTTTGAGGGAGGGTGATGTCAAAATAAGTGAATCAACAATTAAGTTGTCACCAAAGAGTTGTTGCCAAAGTAAATTTTGAAAAATTTGGAAAGCAACCTATTACACAAAATCTTGAGTGGAGGGAGACAAATACTGAAAATATTTTGGTAGGAGAAACAATAAACTTGGATATAGAAGTTATTGTGCCAAGACAATTTGGATCTATCAGTAATAGTGACAACAAATCATGCAAAAAGGTGTTTATGATAGAAGCTTTCAATTTAAAGGAAATTGAACAACTCCTTAAACTGAGAAAATACCGTGTTATAAATGTGGAACACATTACATCAAAACTGGCTATACTAGAAGAATGTAAACATCAACAATACTAAAGTGAATTACCCAGCAACATTTAGAGGAGCAACTGCTATGGTAACAAATTGTACTACAAGAGACATTCTCAATGGGATAGGCACACATAGTGAATTATCCTTACAACCACACTTGATGTTAGGGCAAATGATATTGCTAAAATGGAAGACAAAATTCAAGAAAATATCAGACACACAATTATCAGAATACAAAAGAATATGTGACCTCCAAACAAGTCAGACTAAATGATACAAAAACTGTTTCAAGATATATCAATACCAATATAATAAAAACGAATGTATATTCATGGATTTGTGACATCATTTGATTTATATATCAGAGGACAACCAGTATGTATTCATATTGATAACATATTCAAATAGCTAGAGAAAATGGATGCAAAAGCTATTATATTGTTTTCAGAAGTGAATGATTTGGTATGGACAGATTTACTGGAGGAAAATGTAACAGTATATAATGTAAAACACAGAATTCAAATAGTGACTATGGTATGAATGAAAATTAATGATTCTAATTATATTATGGAAGAACAAGTAATGGAGAATTTGAGGTTTTATTAAAACAAACCAGATGTAGGGGGCAACCACTAAAACTTTTGAATTTTTCTAGCCAGCACATTCTATGCTATACAATAGAGTACACAATAACTCTTATGAAAATATTGAAACAGCTAAAACTTTATACTTGATATTACAATATCTTTAAGAATAGGATGAACAAACTATGAAAGAACATTATCTCAACTGAAAGGGAAGTTGTTCTAAGACTATCTGAGTTTGCTAAATTGGCATGGAATTCTAATGAAGCAGAAGAGCTGTTCACTTGAGCAAAAGCTTATGAACAGTAAATATACAGCTCAAATTTCATCATTATAAGAACTAAAAGAGGGGCATGTGACATCATATCTGAAATCATTGCAAATAACTTTTATTTTATTGATTTTTGCTTTTCCTAGTTGAAAATTTCCCATTTGTATACAAACCAAACTAATCTGGAATACATTCTGTGATGAGTTATGGACAAAATGTAATTAGTTGTGTCCCTAAAGAAATTTGAATGTGCAGCACCAGACTTGGTGATGACATTAAATTTATCCAGGTTGGTTTTGATTTAAAATTCAAATTTAAAAAATCAGGACTGTGCACTGCAAACCCAAAAACTCAAAAGTGACTACATCTCCACAAAAGGAAGGGAACTTTAGGAAGTGAAAAAGAAAAGTTGACTTTATCTGCATTATTCATAAACTTAATATTTATATTACTTGAGCCTAAACATTTTCTGCTTGTTTGAAAGGTAATCTACATTTGAGTACATTAAAACTAGATGAAGTGTATTTCAAGCTTTTTGATTACTTGTATCATACTTCTATATTTGATTTATTTTGTAGGAACTCTATGCAGTTTCATAAGTGTTTGTGAATTAGTTATACAAGGCATAATCCAGTTTCATTATATTAAATCTTGTTTTCAATATTAACTAATGCAATCATAAATAATCTTAGACTAACAGAATCAACAGCTCAATTTCTAGAATCATGACAAGATGATTCTGATTTGGCTTTCAAACATTACCTTAGGAAAACATTAGAAGCAAGAGTTTCTATATGATGGGTTGGCTAATCAGTCAATCTTTGCATATAGTGTTCTTGTCAATCAAATCCTTTGAATTATTCTATGACCTCATATATCTATCCTAGTTTAATTAAATGTAGAGATAATCATTCCTAATTGGATGCCCACTTGCAGCCTACAGAATAGTGAACTAAAATAATTTTAAATATGTTTAATATGATTAACTAAAATATCATTGTTTTTTGTGATTTCTGATGTGCCCTTATCTACAGTAAATGCTTATATGAAATGTACAGAGTTGTTGGAATCTTGATCATTTTACTTTTGTGACTATTGGAGTTACCTAAAATAGTTAATAAAATTGTTTTATATTAGACTGTTAAGTGAAAGCTTATCTGAAGTTGAAATATTTAAGCAATAAGAACAGGTTGGTAAAGAGACCAAATGAAAATTTTGTCTTACTCCTTTTTGTAACTATTAAGTAAATTAAAGGTCTTAAAGAATAGGTTTTGAATAAACAATACAAAACACAGCACAAATTTAGGAGTAGGTTGAAATCATAATGTAGTAAATTTTAGGATTAGAAGTATCAAGCTGAAATCTAAAGGCTTGTACTAACTTAATGGTGATCCTGTATGCTAAAATGTAGACCCTAAGCTTTACTTTGTTGTGCAGCTCCTGAATGTGCTACCACCTTACCCATGTTGGCTACCTTCTCAAGTAAATTATCCATTAGAAAACTAAGGACAAAGGTCTTAAGAAGAATTATTGTGATGAGTTATTAATCAACTCTTGTACAACAATATTGGAGAAGGATTTGAGCACATTATCAGAATCAGTTCTTTCAATTAATAAACAGTTTAAACTCACATATGCACATGATAATTGCATTGGTTAAAGGAGACTGCTTCTACTACATTCTTAGTAAGACTTCATGCTATTTTGAGATTTCATGCAATTAAGAATGTATTTATAATGAGGCGAGATACCTATGTACCAATGCACAGAGTGTGACATGGCACCAACACTTTCACTACCACAATGCTGTGTATATTAGAAAACATCACATCAATTCAGTTATGCTTATCTTACTTTGGTTAGTGTCATTATACACAAATGCAAGCTAAATATCATACACAATCAGGCCTTTTTCCAAAAGCTAAAAGCTTCCATTGACAATTAGGCTCTTTAATGGCTTAAGCTAAATTCTATGATTAGGATTTTTCTCACAAGTTAAGCTTGCAAAAATATTAAATTTTTTTTAAGGTTATGTTTTCAAAATATAAGTACATAATTGTTCAATAAATATATTGTGACATCCTCCCCAATGTGCTTAAATATTAATTATTTGTTTAAATTATATTCATTTCAATTAAGAATTGTAACAAACAAAGTTGATCAATTAACCATTTGTGTTGAGGACAAAAAGAGTGAGTTCTGTTCTGGCAGAAGATTGAAGTACACAAGTTTCTCATTTGCCATAAAAAAATGATAAACAGTTGATTTTTTACATTTAAAACATAAATTGAACAAGCCTGACTTGTGTTCTTGGAAAAGCACAAAAACTTATTACCTAAGCAGAAAGAAAATAAAGAACAAATAATGAGAAAGTTATTAAAAGCTCTCAATTTATTTATATTAAATTAGCTACTTTAATCACTTAACTGTTTCAAATAGTTTATCTTTAACTGTTTCCAAACAATCATAAAGCTATTTACAAAAAAATTTGTGTAAACAAAGTTAAGTAATTACAATATACCTTAGTCATGAACTAAAGTTGTCAAGCAGCACAGAATCAAATGGTGATGAGGTTATATTAAAAATGCACCAAAGAACTACTCTGCTTCCTCCTCTTCTGCAGCAACCATCTTTGTGAAACAATACTTTGCCACAGAAGAAAGAGAAAAGTCTAAACAAAAAGTTTTTAATAATGTAGGCAAAACAAATCTAGAACAAATTCATGATAATCCTAACATTAACAATCATATTGTATACATATCAGTTAAGAAATTCTCCTTCATTTACTTTCTCAAGAACAGAACAGAGCACCATGAGCACACAAGGTTCTAAAGGGAATAGAAGTCATTACACAATGACTACCACAGTACATTATGAGTTATTTTTTACCAGCCTTTTGATTTTGCTGAACACAAGAAAAGCTGAGTTCATGCAAACCAAAGTTTTAGAGCTAGCAACATAGTTAACATTTCCTTTTCCCAAACCAAACAAATATTTGGGAAAGAATAATACATATTTTTGATGCTGGCTGCTCAATTCTCTTTACACACCACCAATGCTCTAAATAGGATATGTTAACTCTACACTGTACTGAATAAAAAATAGATAGTTAATCACTAGTGTAAATCAAGAAAAGTGTCGATTCTAGAGCAAGCATTGTCACAATATCATTCCTAGTAGACTGCAATAACTCACTGTTACAATTGGGGCTTGTTTGATCCAAGTGAGAAATGGCAAAGATTAAAATTCATTTGTAGAAGGCAAAGAGCAAGTGAGCTAACTTATGATAGCACAAAGCTTGAGAAGTTTAAGTAAATATCAATCTTCTAAATTGGGAACAATATTGGAAGTAAGCACTAACAACAGTGGATTGTCATGGTTGAAAAAATTCCTTAGGGACTGCACAAGCATTGTGACAAAATTGATAAGAATTATCTGAATAAATACAACTTAAAATTGAGCATTGATAATAAAATGGGGCCCAATGATGAAACTATTTGCAGACAGAGGCACTCTGTTTGAAAGTTCCTTATGCAAAACCTTGAGTCAACAGCAAATTATCATCAATAGAGCAATGAGACCACAGAGAGATTAATCAACTATGCAAATAAGTCCTGTATATCATAAGTGGATAAACTGTTGAAAAAATGCCGGTGTTAATGAGACAATATGTTGCATCAGGAAAGAAATTTTAATGGAAAGTTTATTGAAAGCTGCACACAATGGGAGATTCAGGCTACATCCATGTAATAGTATGAACTTTAAACAAAATCAAATGAAGAAGACAATGCTTAAATGCAGTGGCCAATTTAATATATAAAAGGTATTAGAACATACAAGTTATTGTAGCATAATCCTTCAAAATAGCAAATTTAACAATAGGAAGAAAAAAAATAAAGATATATAAATAATTTAATATTTGGAATGATATGCTATTAATGATTACAAATTGCTATAGGCGACAGGTACTGGTTGTGATCACTAAAATAGCGAAAACTTGGTGATAGAAATTTTGTATAAATAGTTACAACACAGTGTGAGCAGTGATGAATTTAATTCTTTGGAATTGCATTACTCTTTTTAATTTGTTTGTGGTTTGCTTAATTAAATCAAATGTCTAGCTAAGTGGTTCATGCACAGTAGTGGTCAGGATTCCACGACGGGAACGACTCTAGGTTCTTTGTTCCTGACCACGATCTGCATTTAAGTTAGGTATATGATTAAGGTTTTTCTATAGTCTGTTTAGCTAGCTATCGTTTCCTTGTTCTTTTGCATATAGTAATGAATTCGATATAGGCTAATTAGCCAACCGTAGGAACAAACCTTTTGTTTTAGATCCAAATTGTTGGCTATAATGAGACCAATAAATAGACCATACTATATTCAGTGTTATATATTACTTAATTGTAGGATAGGAATGCTGCAAGCATTTTTATGCCTTGTCTGAGTTGTTATCAATGGCTATTATTAATATATTTCTATTAATTCAAAATCAAATAAACCATCTTGCAGCTAGTGTAGAATCTTGCCAACCTTCCCACTAATAAAGCTTAACTTAATTTAGGAGCTGCTGTGACATTTTTCCCTCCTTGACTAGTACAGTAGGTGACAGATCCCAAATTTCCATCTCTCTTCTTTGGTTCTAACTTTGAGTTGTTTGTTAATTAAATTAATATCTGATCAACTAACATTGATAAGAAACTCACAACTATCCTTTTAGATACAAGACACGAGATAGATGGTACAATGTACAGGGTAATCTACCCGACCTGAAGCAAAGCACAAAAGAGGAATCAAAGAATTACGCTATAATGAGCATTTCCATCCGATACTTAAACATCGAGAGAAACACCAACCACAACTCTAATGACTCAGTGCAGTGAAATAGTGTGCATGAATACGATAGTGACAATGTTCGATACCTTATTAATTTAGTGCATTGATTGTTCTTGTTATTAACGAGTTTGTAATATAAGGGAAGCTCGCAACTGGGATGCATTAGCTTGTTAGGTTTCCTTACATATAATATCCTTACATATAAATAATTACATGTTAACCTAAAGTACATGTGAACAACCAATACGGTCATAAAAAGGGAAGATTGGTAGTACTTCAGTCCACTGGTAACTACATAATAAAATCCGTACAAGATAACACAAACTGAGGGCTAGATGTAATAGCATAATGTAATAAGTGCAATAATACGAACAATACGAAAGCTAATACGAGTAAAAACCCCTATCCTTATACCTAACTTATGAGCACATCAGGTAAGCACCGGCTATCAACGATGCCCCCATAACTGAAGTCGTGTGAACCACCGTCTAGAATACCCTAGTGCTCGAACGTTTAGCTTTCCATGATAATTAACAAAATAACCTGACACAGAAAAGCAAAGTAAATCCAATAAATTCAAGTCATCACCAAAATAATAAATCACACAATTTTTATAGTGAAAAATAATAAACAGTCAAATATTTGACTAGTACCTGCTAATCTAAGTTGTTGACAATTTCTAATTCTTTGATTTTCTTTCGTCTGCCAATGACGCACTTCTGCCTTAATTAGCATTTGCGAGTTTGGTCTATTACTTTTTTGCCAAATGAATTAATATCAAAAATTACTGCACTACAATTTTACAAATAATTAATTAATCATAATCATGTGTTGTACAATTAATATTTATTTTAATATTCAGTCTTAGTTTCTTCCTCTATTTTTCTTAACTTGACCACACATGATTGGATTACGTTACACTAGTGCTTTTCCTGGTTGCGCAAATATGTAAGTTAGTAAATGTAAAACACACAACAATCTTATCTATCAAGTATATTCAGCATTAGAGCTAAGCCGAATTGTGTTGATTGTATAGTTAGCACACACTAAACTAAGGTACACATAATTTTTGTGCTTGAGCTGAGGCATTGGCAGAACAGAGGAGACTAGGTCACAATGGATTGATTGATGATTAAAAGATTAGCGTCGGGCAGGAGCCTTTTGGTAAGAACTAGAGTGCTGATTGAACAACGTGGAGATTACCTAAATAGTAAACATTAGATGCAACATTATGTGTTAGAAAACAATTTCATAGTACATTTCCAAAATTTAAAATGTGACATAGAAATGGAAAACATGTAGTTAAGGAGCACTTTCAGTTAGTTCAGAGAGAAACATTTCTGAAAACTAAGCAATAGAGTCCACAGAGGATGAAATCTATTTTGAAATAGCTTTGTGATGTATCTCTGGGGGATCAGTACTGATCAAGTAGGATAAACTACAAGTAGATCATAGCACCCTCTTTGTGTCAGTGTAATGTAGTAATACTTCAACAATAATGAGCCAATGCATATCATAAGGCATATCAGATGTCTAGTGTGAAGGGTGAAATGCTACATTCATAATTTATTGTGACACAAAGAAAATTATAATCAAATATTGGTTGACGTGGAAATAATGATCCAGACTTTAATTGACATGAAGAATATTAATAATGGAGCTTAAAGGAAGGACATTTTGATTTTCAAGTAAGAATATTTCATTGTTTTTTATTGAAGTGATCTTGATTTGCATTTTTTCAAGCTTTTTTAGTTGAGCTTCTTATTGCTAAATTCTAAATTACCTAGAAAGAACAATGAAACAAGGTAATTAGAAATATAAAATATAAAAAAAGTTATTAAATTACATACAGGGTGTAACAAAAGTAACCAGACGCTTCATTTTACGAAAAATCTAACTTTATTCATAAGAGTAGGAATAAAAAAACGAATCATTCATAGTAAAATATACAGTGTAGCGAATCTAAAACAACTTACTGAGGTTATAATGTCCAAAACAATTAATCATAAAAGAAGAAAGTGTTCATAGCAAATGTTCAAAATGATGACCATCATTTATTTGTAATGCTTTTATTCCTGTACTGTACGTATACAATAAATAGGAATACTAGACACAAATAATGTTTGTCATAGAAAACATGGATAAGAGCCATCATACAGATATTTACAGGCTGCATGGTAAAATGTCCTTTTATATAACTCAGTGCGAGCTGAAGGAAGGGATACCACGTGCCGGGAAGTTCGCGCTGGGCGTATTTCTTGGAACTTATGATACATTGGATGCTTCACGTCACTTTGAATTTTTAAAACTGTTTTCATGAATCTTGTATAGAATAACTGATTCTTCATATTTATTAAGTAAATCTTGTCAACATGTGCAACAATAGAGAAAAACTTGATGCATTTTCTAAGTTTTGAACAAAGTCTTTTTTCCAGTCCAGGAACCCATACTTCGCAGGCATATAAAATAATTGGAGCAATGTACGTTTTAAAGATGAATTCTTTCATATTGTGGTCCATAAATGTAATCAAGAAGGTAAGGGATTTAGTAATATAATTAACTCTGGCAACAATCGATTTAACATGTTTTTCCAAGGTTAATGTTGACTCAATAATCAAACCAAGGTATGTAACAAATGATTTCTGTGGAACAACTTCTC
>CABFPE010000858.1:9368-29308 GCA_900660155.1 Hofstenia miamia | reverse complement strand
ATATATATATATATATATATATATATATATAGTAGTGGCTAAAATTTAACAGTGATCCGCTTAGTAAAAGCTCGAGTTACCAACAGAAAAACGTACATGAAACAAAAATAAGTGCACATATAGTCTCGATTTTTCCTCTAATATTTCGTCAAGTATTCTTTCATTCTCACTATGGCCTTTGACTATCTCGGAACAAACGCGTACAAGCTACGAAGAATTAAACCTCAATAGCGTTATAGGCGTAAAAAATCTTTGTTATAGTTCTGGACTTCCCTGTTGTTTTTCTCGAGATTGAGTATAATTTTCTTCGAAATGTTTTCAATGATGTTTATATCAGACGACTGGGCAGCTCAATGCATTGTTGAGACATTGAAAAATTAGGCTTTCCCTGACCCTTTTCGTCTGACCGCGTCACAAACTGACTTTGCGTACGGCGCGCCTGGACGGGACACACACAGATTGTCTTCAGGAAAAAAATACTTCAGTTGTTGTTCCTACGGACATTAGACCGCCTCATTATCCGAACATTAGGTTTGGAAATAATTTGAGTATTTTTACAAAAATTGGATTGCTGATAGAAAAAAATTATTATTTGCATTTAATTCAGGCATAAGAATATGTTTTAGCAGTAATCTTCATCATTGCATGAGCGCGACATACCCCATAGATGTGTGCATGTAAACTGCTTTCAATCTTTCTTAACGGGCTTGAATAAAAATTTTCACAAATCGGTTTGTTATGAAAAAGTAACATTAGTGGTAATAGGTTTAAATATTTTAAAGATAAAAATTATACAAAAAATAAAACAAAAATTTTGAAAGTTTTGAAGTTTTATCGAACTTAAATGTTTTGAACCAATTTTCTAGCAACTAGCATACATATTCAAAAAATTCTAGTGTTTTAAAATCTGAAAAATGAAACCTTAAAAATCTTTCCTGAAGGGATTTTTTAAATTTCAGTATCCAATGAAGCATTAAAATTTATATTTTTGATAATTATATTCGTATTAAATTTTGATCATAAATACCTAAACATATTGATAAGAAATTACTACTTTTTAACCGTGCTAATTAAATTTCAACAAAACTTATTCATATTAAATTTTGAAGACTTGGATTTACATTTAAATTTCAACAAATATTTTTTTCTAATTAATATCTTGTGAATGAATGATTACACTTTGCATTTAACATAGTACAGACGTGATCATTTCTGCAATTCCACGCTGACAAGCTGACTAAATATTTCAGATGGTTATATATTTGATGTGCTGCAAAATCCTCAATATGTTAAGGTTAACAATGCGTTTTTGTTGCAGATATGACTTAGGTGTGTATTAATTCAGACACATGATTTTAGGTGTACATCGACTGAAAGCAAATTTATTATCTGGAATTGAATTCAATCCTGCTTAAATTTTCATATCTTAAGAGTCTTGCGGGGGTGCTCCCGCGGGAATGGGAGCGGGAGCAACTTTTTAAAATCTCTGGAGCAATAAAGCTTAAATTTATATAATTTATATTATAAATTTGCAGCTTATACAAATAGTAAGCCTAATTTTTTAAAATGTCAATCATTGTCAAAAAAATTTTGTGCATTGGAGCTTATTAAAAGTTTATTAAAGGACGGCCGCCATTACTATTAAACGGTATCGCCGCTGACTTTAATGTCAATACAAAGTGTCAACTCCTGTTAATAAAAATACCTCCTCTGCTGACATTTCTCTACAATTAACTTGGTTATTCTCGTTATGGAGAAATTCAAACATAAAATGAAGAAGTTGCATCAACAACCTACAACTAGACTTTGATCAAACTTGCTTGCTGAAGGAATACAGTTAAAATGCACAACAAAACAAACAATGCATTGGAACTCTTTTGGATCAACGCTTATGTAGTTCTTATATTGTAAAGAAGAATCGCGAAATTTCTGAAAAATATATTTCTCAGGATTCAGATGCAGTGTCATACAACCCACCAAAAATATCAAGAATTTGAAGTTTTTTTATTCCGAGTCAGAAGGCGAAGATGTATTGGTACCATCTTGCTCTCAGTCAGAATATAGCAGATATGTGGAAGACGCACATGACTTGCAGTATAATAAAGACTTTGACCTCCTTTCATATTGGAAGAATTCACCCTACAAAAAACGTAGGCTGGTGGCGCTATCGTACTTAGCGATACAAGCCTCAGAAACAGTTTAGTTCTGCTGGATTTACAATTACCCAACTGAACTCAGGCCCATTTGAATGAAAGTTTAGTAATTAGAAAATAATATTTTACATGTTATTTTTTACCTATTTTTCATATGTTATATTTTACAATTTTTTTTACATTAGCAATTTTTTTGCAGGTAGTCAATACAGTAGTTATTACAATATTATTACACGTTTTTATGCACGGGAGTTTTCGTGAGAATTTTGCGGGCGTTTTGCAGGAGCGGGAGCAAACTTTTTGCTGGGAGCGGGAAGAGACAATTGTTCTCCCGCAAGCCTCTAATATATATATATATATATATATATATATTATAAGAGTACAATATAAATCCCTATGTAAATATTAAAATTACAACTAGTAGAAATTCCCATTGTGTATTTGATTTGATAGCAGCAATGAGTTAACATTTTTGTTGACATTTTCAAGTTCAAAAGAAATTTTGTGTAATTCATTGACTGGTATCAATTGTTCTGACAAATCCTAAATTCTAGGAATATTATTGTTCTAATTTGGCACAATTAATGCTACTTGAATGAATTTCAATCGCTACAAATCAGACAACAAACCTGCCATTGGTCCACATACGCAAATCATGGTGTGAATCTTATGATTTGGTAAGGCCTCTGCAATCGCCATCGCAATGATTGCACCTTGTGAGAATCCGATGATAGTTATAGCTTCATGCGCCTTCATGATTTCCTCAACATTAATTGTGTATTCTTTAATTTGCAAATCCAACGACATTGCACTGTTAAGCATTCCATGATAAGCATCTAGTGCATAAATAATCGTGCCAGGATAGTCTGCTTCTACCCATTCCGTTAGATTATTTAGCCAATCGCCTTTACGCGGCCGATGAAACACCCCATGAATAGCAACTATCGAATGGATGGTCTTATGCATTGACTTCTAGTGTAAACATTTCGTTTGTGAATTTGTTGCGTAAATACAATTGTTGTGTATTGTTGAATCATGCTATATCACATGGGTATGATTTCATAAATGACACTGTATAAATTATTGAGAAAAATGCGTATTTTCTATTTCTCCTCAACTAGATAAACTTGTGAGACTGTTAGTTGTCTTCGAGGTTCTTAAGTTCGATTTACATTATAGAGAATACGTTGCTACGTATACTTTATTCTTGGTAATGACGTTTATTTCCTGAGGAAGGAGACATTTGGAATGTAACATTATGTTTACATGTACATATAAAATGCACCCTAAGCATATTAGGTTAACGTATTGTATTTTTATCGTACATTAACATAGGATAGCATAGTTATCTATAGCTTACACTAAGGTGAAAAATAATTGTAAATAAAAAGTCAACTCACAGGGGTCCAACATATATATATATATATATATATATATATATATATATATTTATACATGTATTTATTATATATATATATTTATATATATTTATTATGTATATGTATATATTTATATATATATATATTTATTTTATATATATATATATATATATATATTTATGTTTGAATAAAAAGATATTGTGATTAAAGAGCTACTGTGGGCAACTATTTTAAGGGGAATTGATATTGATTAACAGAAATTGATTAGTGCTCTTTAATCAGGGCAGAACAGGTCAGAATAAAATTTATATCCAGTTAAATCTATATGAGAAATTCAAGACTAAAACCCTGAATACATTAACATTAAATCATTCTTATTCAATAATCTTAGCAATACTTTAGTGTTATAATAGTAATAGATTTTTAAATTGACTCCGTTAAGCAACAACTTGCAAATCTATTTGGTTAAAGATGTAGGGTTCTGGAGCTATTTTACAAGTGTTGATTACACTGCGATTGACTCTTTTGCGATGACACTTTTTTAATTCAGCTTGCTGCATCATAGATAGAAACATATTTTGAGCATAGTTGTCTCGCTTCATTTTTTTAGTATACTTTCAATAAACATTTAATTTTTTTGATAAGCAGGGTAATATGCGTTGGCTTCACAGGCCAAAATTTTTAACAGGTAATCGTTGCCTGGGAAAATATTAGCAAACAACATTCTATTTTAACTTCACCAGATTGCACTACATTGTCTTATGCCATGTATTGCTGTTCATAAACTAGTAAATGAGGGGATCTCGTTAATTTAATTTGACAGATTGCGTGTGGGTGTAGAAAAAAGTACTGTAGATTTGCAAAAAAGTGTGAAACTACAAGAATGGCGTAAAAATCAATTGCAGCTAGAGATAGTAAAAATTTAATTCGGGTAAATGTAAAAATAAGTCTAATTTTATATCAGTTATCAATGTTAATAAAATGAACAAAATCAATAATTTATTTGTTTTTTTGTTTTATTCTTTTCCTAGATTCTTAATTTGTTCAGTGTATCTTTGGAAGGGTTGTGTGAAGTACATGAACCCTCAAAAAGCGGGATATATTATCTTGAGAATGGAAGACCTGGAGAAATTTTGAAACGCGGATCTCCCGCTCAATGCGGGAGCATTGGCAGGCCTGCGGCTGGTTGACTTATTGATAACACATGCCTACAGAAGTAATTTTATATGTAAAATTTTGGAAGTTGCGACTGCTGATATATAACAGTTGATCTGGATAAATCTCAAGAGGATAAAATCCGGACAGGGTAGCATTATTTTTTGATGCAAACTCAGCCCTAACTTAAACCAACAAACGTGCAGATATATTTTGATTCTTTACATGTTAATATACCTCAGATTATAAAAACTTTCTAAATACCTTCAATATTAAACGCATCTGTCTCCCACATTTTCTTTGCAACAATGTTAGTGTTCGCTATTTAGCAAACTCTAGAACATGACTTGCAATCTCCAATAAACTATGCAATGTAAATTGGTTGTCCTTTCTAGGGTAATTATTGCAACAAGTTGTCTCCAATGTCATCAAACCAACTCTAAACAGCAAATCTAACCGCCTTTGGAAAATTATAAAAGCCACTCCAGAGTTCGGTTTTTCTTTCATTACGGTTGGTTAAGCACTGCAAAGTAATGTAGTTAATTTAAGCAAATTTTGTTCCGAATTATAATACATCCGAACATGTGCTTAATGTGGAGTTAAAGGCTTGTACTTGAAGTATACGTTGGTTTGGTACTGCTGAACTCAACCATTTTTGTTTGCACAGTGAATTAGTCAAAATTGACTTTGTAATGAGGTCACTCTCGATGTTTATTTGCACATTATTGAAAACCTTTCAATATAATTTTTGCTTTTCGTTTGGCTGTTTTAATGAGTTTGTGATAAAATGCCAGATATTTGCATATTTTAGGAAGGCCTGTTTACAAAATGAGTTTTCCTTATGATTTCCCTATGTTTAAGGAAAAACTTATTCTGTGTAAACGCAAATTAGCTCGAGATAATTGGGGTTTTTCATGAAAAAAATTATTTTCAAGCAAATTTCAAAAATAGATAGAATTTCGTTTGTATGTACAATAGGTGGAAGCAGTTCAGGTCAACCTGCAGGCTTGGTCTGTTCACCAAAAAAGTAGTGCTGGTCGAGCCAGGTCAACATTTATTTAATGACCAGTGCCACCTAGAGAACGCCCAATGTATCGATGAAATAATATAACACATTTCTAATTATCTTTTGTTTCAAATTCTTTTAATATATTTAGCTTTGACAACAATTAATATATTCAATGTATTTGTCATTATTTGAATAATGTCAATTGGAATTAACTAATGTGAATGCTATGCTACAAGTAAAAAACTGAAGAGTTAAGCTACTGCTCTACATGTACTAACAGCAAAATACATGTAATCCATGATAAGAAAGGACCAAAATATGTGATATATTCATTTTTGTATTAATTAATTTCAAAATTTAGACGTAAAATGTGACAGAACTTTCACGTCATCCCCCAATAAAACGATCGAGATTGAACCCGGGATATATGACAACAATAATTATATATTGAAAGAAGAAGTTCATTATTGAAAATTTTGTCAATACTTAAATTATAACTTACTGAAAATTAAATCCAAACTATCGAATAACCATTTTGATTAACTTAATAATCGAATTTTTAAAGAATTCATTTGAATACATGTATTACTAAAAAACGGAAAAATATTATAATTTAAATTAAGGATACTTACAATGCCGATAGTGGTGTAGATGATACTATTTGTAATAAAAATTGCTGGTCAGGCGTTTCTTCAAAGTTAAGCAGTGAACGTCCAAATGTGCAAGTTTTAATTTATTGGCTGCATGACCTTTGGAAATTCATGTGAGGAAGTCTGATTTTTGAATAGAATAAAATTCTGGATACTGCATTTTGATTGGGAGATTAAGAGCTAATGAAATGCTTCATAGGAATTTTTCTAAACCGCTTGATGGCTACAATATTCTTATTTTAAAGAAGAAATCATTGATTTTTAACAATTTTGCTAACAAAATTATTTCAATTCTGGAAGTAAGAAAAATTGATATTTTTTAATTTTATTTTTCTATTTAATATTAAGTGTGCTTAAAGTTTAAAATTCTTTTATAGGTTTTTTCTAAAATTGTCTAGTTTTCTCTACAACGCGTTTTTCCCTGCAGAATGTGTGCTAAATAAGACAAAATTCTCTGATGACGTCACTACGAGGCGCGTGCGCTAATTTCTTCATATGTATGTTTAAGGAAAAACGTATTCTGTGTAAACGCAAATTAGCTCGAGATAATTGGGGTTTTTCATGAAAAAAATTATTTTCAAGCAAATTTCAAAAATAGATAGAATTTCGTTCGATTACAAAGCATTTTAATATTATTTGTAATATAATTACATAAATTTTAAGAAATTCGTAATTTTATTAACAAATCCCATTACATTAAAATGATTGGTTAGCGTCATAATCTATCAGATAAAAGAAACTTTTTGCAAAAACATTTAATTTCAGTGAATATGTCTTACAGAATAACTGGTCTTGTCTTTGAATGTACTTCAACACACTCGACTAAACCTGAAATAAAGTTACTAAGGGTTCCCAGGAAACTAGACCTTAGAAAGCAATGGATGCTGGCTGCAAAAAGAGACGATGGCAATCCTCCACAGTCATTTGCTGGGGTAGGGCCAGTACCGGGCACGGGCTGGGCATACGGGATCCGAATATACTGAGTGATTATTTGTTGTTGTTCGAGGATAATAATTCTTAAAACCACTTCTTTGAAGTCTATACTTTATAGTTGAATTATATCAATTTTCTATACAAGGGTTCTATGTATCTGTGTATGTGTACTTTGTGCAACACTAACCTATATGAAATTGATGGCAGAAATTATTACATTTTGCATTAAATATTACATAAGGCCACATAAAACTAATGGTCTTCATCCACTTTAAAGAGTTCCATTCTACAGTAATGTTCTGATAATTAATTGCCTTCATTGATAAAATTATAGTACTTGGGTACAATCATTAAAAAATTTCTTGTTTCTAAGAAAAAAATATCTTAATATTTTATGAAATTAACCAAGAGAATTTCATCTTGAAATACAACACTTGAGTGATAAATCTCTCGAAATAGTACTTACGAAATTACATTATAATATCAAGAAAACAATTTTTAGTTTAATATACAAGAGACTAATGCTGTATAGAAAATTATTATTTTGAAAGAAATATCTTTTAATGATGCACACAACACAAAGTCATTTCTTTGTGATAGTGGCAGTGCAAGATTTTACAAGTGTTCATTGGCCCAGCTAACCGGTGTTCATTGCCCCCCCACTCGAATATTTTTTCTTAGGGGCAGCAAAATAACAATTTAACAGATGTTGTGTTCATTTAATTTTCCACTCATTTTCTAAATTTACAGTGCTGTCAGTCTCTTTCAACACTTTTTGAAATATATATTTGAATCACAGCCGGATTTAGGGGTGGGCATTGTGGGCATATGCCCAGGGGCCTCCACATAATTAAATGAAATATACTGGTCAATTTTACAATAAAATTTAAAAACTAAGATTTTGAACAATTTGTTTTTTAAACTAATCATTCTAAAACATTTGTTTCTTTTTGTTTTAGATAAACTTAATGGACAGACACAGATGTCTAAGAAAATTTGAAAGTGGTGCTTCTAAAAGGAAGGCTTTAAAGGATCTTATTGAAAGAGAGGCTCGAGAATTAGGCAAAACTCATCGAATGACAGAATTCCTAAGACAGAAAGAAACGCCAGCTTCATCCTCCAGTATGTCCATTGATTGCAACAATCCCGATGATAGTCAGAATGTTTGTCAATCAGCTCCAGAAAAAGAAGCAACAGCTACATGCTTTAGTATGTCTATTGATTGCAACAATCCCAACGATAGCCAGAATGTTGAGAAAACGTCTTTGGAACAAGAACTTCCTGGAATATGAAGTGAATCAAGTTGACATAAAATTTGATGACATTAGCCAGAGAAAATCACATCCGAATTCATCCATTACTGGGCTCGCAGAGGACCTATGGATCTCCACCGCAGTGGTGTCAAGATTTTAGATGCTAAATCAGCAATCCAGAAAGATGTAAACGGTGTCAGTCGGAAATGCACACCATCAATGTTTCAGCGGTTGAATCGCAATGGAGAATTTGTGAAGCGTTCTTGGCTTTGCTTTTCTCCAGCTAATGGTCGGGTTTACTGTTTTTTCTGTAAGCTATTAGTTACTGTGAGACTGCAATTAACACATGATGGTTTTTGCGACTGGAAACATGCTACGGATCTACTTAGATCACATGAGCAATGCAAAGGTCATATTGAAGCTGTCTGGTCAACAGCAACTCGTGCTAAAAAAGTTGGTCGTATTGACTCTGACCTTGCCAATGAAATGGATCGACATGAACATTACTGGCGTAGCCTGCTTAAACGACTAGTAAGTGTTCTCAAGTTTTTATGTGAACGTGGCCTGCCTCCTCGTGGAGATAATGAAGTTATTGGATCGTCTCACAATGGTAACTATTTAGGATTACTAGAACTTTTGGGAGAATATGATGATTTCCTTGGACAACATATAAAAAATCTTGCCAGCAATGGTTCTGTTCGTACCAACTATTTATCTTCTACTGTGTGTGAAGACCTTATTAGATTAATGGGCAATCAAGTTTTAAAAGAAATCATTACACGCTTAAAACTATGAAAATACTATTCGGTATCTCTTGATAGTACTTTTGATGAAGCCCATGTTGATCAACTAACTCTGATATTCAGATATATGGAACATGATAGACCAGTTGAGAGATTCGTGAAATGTTTTCCGAATCAGGGACACAAAGCTGAAGATATGTTTCATGCATTAATTAATTTCCTGGAAGAACATGACATTGACATTCAGAATCTTATGATAACGCCTCAATTATGAGTGGTATATACAATGGCGTTCAAGCAAAATTTTCAACTGAAAATCATTATGCAACTTGAATACCACGTGCTGCACATTCACTAAATCTGGTTTGAGTAGCTGCAAGCAGATGCTGTGTATCAGCAGTAACATTTTTTGACTTTCTCGAAGCACTGTATGTGTTATTTGCAGCTTCCACAAATCGTTATGCACTTCTCATAGACTCTCTAAACAATACTGAATCTGGAAGGGTGCATGTACCAAAAAGGGTGTCTACAACACGATGGTCCTGTCGATCTGATGCAGTAAAAGCTCTTGTCTTTGGATATCATTCTATCCGCAATTCACTAAATAATATATCGAAAAATGAAAATGAAACTCCTAAAACACGTTTAGAGGCAAATGGCCTTCATGATAGGATGTGCAAACTAGAAACTAGTATCTACGCTGCATTTTGGCATGACATTCTTGCACGAAGTAATGCTACAAGTCAGAAACTTCAAGATCCCAAACTCGACCTGAACACATCAGTAGCAGCACTGAAGTCTCTACGGAGTTTTTGAGTGAAAAGCGAGAGAATTTTCGTGATTATGAGGAAAAAGGGAAGGTTTTTTCTGGTACTGATGAATATGTAAAAGCACGCGAACGTCATTGAAATGTGCGCCTCACTCCATTAGATTATGGAAGATCAGAAGAAGCTACATTTTTAGCATCTGAAAAATTTCGCGTTCAGGATTTTCTCCCTGTAATTTACCAATATCTTATCTCTTTAAAGCAACGCTTAATAGCCTACGAGAATACTTATTCCCTTTTTGGTTTTTTGAAAAAAGGTGATTCAATGGACTGCAATGAGATTGAAACAGCTGCCTCCAAATTAGTTGCTGAATATAAAAATGATTTAGATCAAACACTTGGTGCTGAGCTTGTGCAGTTTGCCGCATTCTTCACTGAATTTCACGAAGAAGAAGAAGATAATGACATTGGAAGGGAACATTTACTTTAAAAACTTTACAAGGAAGTTGTAGACACATTTCCAAATGTTGAAATCATGTTACGGATTTATTTGGTCCTAATGATCACAAACTGTTCCGGTGAACGTTCGTTTAGTAAAATCAAGTTCATAAAGAATCGACTCCGCACTACAAGGACACATGATAAGCTTAGTTTTCTAGCTTTGATGAGTATTGAAAATGACATTCTCAGGGAGATTGACTTTAGTCGATTGATCCAAGATTTTGCAAAGATGAAGTCCCGTAAATTGCCTGGCTTGTGACTATATGATCTCTTGTTTTTAATATTTTTGTTTCCTATATCGAGATCTGCAACTTCGAGTTTTATTGTTTGGTTATTTGTTTTTATTAGTGAAATATATATATTTCATCACTGTATTGTGTTGTGCGTATTATGTTACATTGTGTCTTAATATTACCACATTTTTATGAATAATATTGTTTTGTGGTAATATATGATAGAATGCCAAAAACATACATTTATAATATTAAATTTGCCAACGATGCGAAATTTTTCGAAGAATCGAAACATAAATTTCATAATTTAAAAACGAAAAAAGTAGCAAGTATAAGTTTAGAAGGTAGTGTGGGCAGTGGGCCTCCACAATGCATATGATTTGTGTAATTCAACCATTACAAGTGTGACACAAAATCTATATTTTCGACCTATTTCATTTGTTCTAACCTTCTAATTTAAAAAAAAGTTCAGCCTTAATCAGTTTTGCATATGGACATGAACATATCCATTCCATTTCCAGATTGTGAAATGGAAATATAATGGAAATTTGTGGAAATTAAAACTCAAAAAACAAACATTCTCAGCACCATAGAAAATGTCAAACACATTCTAAATGTGCTTAAGAAAATAAAAATGTTTTAAGAACACTAAAAATTCTTTTATAATAACCAAAATACGTTTACATTTAAGTCATACAGAGCTTTGAACATTGTCTCCAAAATAGGAAGAGACTTGTATAAACTACCAGGCTAGTCAGTTTTAAAAAGTTACTTATTTTTGCAATCTCTGCATGAACAAGAGAATTCAAAATAACACAAGACGAATACAAGTCAAAATTTTGTTAATGTAAACCACATTGATTGAATATTTGCTTCAGCACACTGTTACAACTAAAACAGTTCTAGCTTCAATGCCTAAGTTTAGGCGGTGCAATACTGACGATTTTTGTCCAAACTTTTGTCAGGATTTTTCTTTAGATAATTAAATATTTAAAAATTTCACAGCAAAGATGAGCAGCTGGACTGCCAAATAAATATATTGTGTACAATTTACCGCAGAGTTTAATCACGGCAAAAAAATTGGCTATAGTTAATTAAATAAAAAATTAACTTTTGTAAATCTATTGTAATTAGTTTATACCCACCCAAATTGTGAATCACAATACAGAGATTCCACTACAATAATAATAAATCACGCATCATTACAGATAGAAATATTGCTGTATTCACACATTCACTTGTAGAAATATCTCAATTATGATTAGTTGAAAATCCAGCTATAATAACAATATTTGATTGACTTCTACTTAATTTCAAGTAGTTCTGAAAATTCTGCTACACTGTGGATTTTTGTCCAAACTTTTGTCAGGAATTTTGTATGCTACATTGCGGATTTTGTCCAAACTTTTGTCAGGATTTTTGTGTCCTACATTGCAGATTTTTGTTTAAACAAAAATCTGGACAAATGTTTGGACAAAAATCGTTAGTAGAGCATCCCCTTTAGTATTCTGTGGCAAGGCAATTTTCTTTGCAGTAGCCATGTGTAAAATAGATTTTGTACTTAGAGGGCAGTTGGCCGTAAGACTTTGGACATATCTGACATTTGGCTTGAAGCCTTTAGCTGTATCAGGCTGTTAGCCGAGATGTTTTCACCGTAGTCAACGTTTTTACTACTACTAAGTGCAATGCAAAAATTCAAGCATGCTTATACTTTGAACAATTAAAGAAAATCATGAAAATGTCTGTTTTAAAAACAACAATAAAATATATATCATGGAAACAAATTCTTCATCATAATGTTAAAAAAATTTTAAGCGAGCAAATAACTAAAATTTTGTTAACATAGGCTGGGCTGCTTTTTTTATCAGTAATAGTATTTCCTCATGCAATAAACAGGTTCTCCCATCCATTTTGTGTTGCAGGTGCAGCAGGTTTGATATTGAATGCAAATTGGGGATATAATGTGACCTTTTATATTAACTAATACTCTTGTACATGCATTAATGCATTAATAATTAAAGAGACATCACTAGTACTGTCAGAAATGAATTTTAGCCGGTATTTTAGTCGTAAAACAAAGTCTGTGACCATAGCCGACTGTTGGACGCGGCTACAGCCTGCTAACGGACTCGAACACTAGCATATATATGGAAATATAGTCGCATCTGTGACATCTAATATCAAATAGCAATTTTGTTATGACCAATATATCTGTACATCTTTTTAGGGTGTAGCAACAACTTAAGAATATAATTATTTACAGAATGTTAGTGATACATAAAAGTTTACTGCATGAGTTTTGCAATATACATATTGTGGCCATACATAGATGACTTCAAGTTATTTTTTATTATTCTCTAAAAGTGGGTCAGGTTTGAAAGTATTCTAAAATTCTAGTATGTAGTATGCTTTAGCAGGCTCAACAAATAATATCACCTATTAGCACTGAATAGTAATTTAGGTGCAACTTATATTCAGCTTAGTCAACCAAAATTTATGTGGCATAACTTGTACATGACTAGGACAAAATCCAATGGAACTAAGTGGGAATAGGACCAGTAAAATAGCCATAATTATTAGTTCTACAGGCGCGTACCTAAGCTGTTTCGTTGGGTGCGAACACCCCCCCCTTTTTAGATGACCTGCCCTTTTTGGAATTAAAGTTACACCCCTAATAAAAGGTTGATCGTTGACTCATCGTAAATAAATTATGATAATTTTGTCAAAACGTTTTTTACCCTGCATCCACGAAAGTTTCAAATGAAAAACTTTTTATAATAGTAACATTTAATGAACTGTTTTGCAAGTATGTTCAAAATATAATGTACAAATGTTTGTCGAAATACACTCTTTTTGAATTTATTTTTGTGCCTAATTGGACTGAGTGGACTGTCTGTAATTGACTAACTTTTCTATTTGTAATACATGTTGTACATAATAGTCATTACTTAGAAACTTGTTACTCTGTGAATTGTTAAATTAATTCTGATTACATTTTATAATTATATTCTTGTTACATTTAGTGTATTTTATATGGTAAACAAATATGGTAAACCATATTTGTTATTCCATATGCGTGGTGTTATAAAATTTTCATATTTTATATTATATGTATTACATTACTGAACCATTATTGTTAATATACACACCACTAGAAAAATAACTTTTTCATTTTTTGTAAAAAAGAATACAAATGCCCTTTTCAGAAAAATCCGACCCCCTTATAAATTGCTAGGTACGCGCCTGTTCTAAGAGTTATGGAAAGATCTGGACATTTATGAAAAATTTTGGAAATGTTTTTAAAATAGTTGGAATAGAAATAGAAAACAATTTCACTTTCATATGCAAGCCTGGCTTAAATGCAGTTTAATTCGTTTTTAAGGAACTCTTTTTAGATTGAATAAATAATTATATTTAAGATTTTTTCTAAGCAGCTTTCAATTCAGAAAGCTTACATTTAAATATTCTATTACTAGTCTTTCTTTCTAGTTCTAGCCTTGAGAATATCATTAACGTTTGGTAGGTCTAACCTATTTTATCTGATGCCATAGAAGAATCAACAAGTTGCAATATAACCCAAGGTGTTAAATCGCAATCATATGTACCTAGTCAATCTCAATTTTCTGTCCTATGTTTCAGGGGCGTATGCAGAATTTTCTAATTGGGGGACATCTCTTTTGTGATCATATAACTGACCAAAATTACAGTTAAGCCCACGAAATTTATTAAAATATTCAAAAATAGACTTTCATTTCTAAATTATTTTAATTTTTTTGCTGAAAATGTTTTAATTTAACCGATCAAAATTGTATATGAAGCCCCCCTTCTGTACACCACTTCTATGTTTGTGTTTGACATAATATATTTTGCTTTAAACTATCATTTTAGTATACCACTAAAAATTGGTCAAATATAAATTCAGCCTAGTGAAAGTCAGAATAGAAAACATATATTTCCACTTTTCCTGTTGAAGCATTTGCATTCATGTGGCTGTTGTTTCCAGCAATCACCTCTTAGTAAGCTCAGAATGAAAAAGAATTGGTTGAAAACAATTATGAGTGATGACTGAATAGAAAACCTTTTCTCTTATATTGTGAAATATATTTGAAAGGAAATTTGAAAATGGATAGTGTAATATAATATCATTACAATTGAAGAAACAGTCATTGGTTTTTTATATGTGTAGTTGAAGTTTTCACATCATATTGATTTGTCAAATAAGTTGTGCTTATGCACACAAACTTTTAACAGAAACATTTTTACCATTGAATTAGGGTAGGAGAACATTAAATGCTTTTAATTTTAAATGATTAGTTTCAATAGGATTGCGTGAGATAGACTTTTGTTTTGAAGCTTAAATTGTTTTCTAACGAATATAGAATGTAATTTGAGACTACATGTAAGATATATTTTATGATTTTGTCAACATTAGGAAATTTATAATTAGGCTAGTAAAAAAGCAAAGGCAAAAATTTGCATAATTAAAAGATGGTAACAATGCTCTGACAGTGCTTTTTCCAGGCAATTAATCGTGGTGTTTGACTGACAGCATTATTTCATTTTTCCCATGTTTGCTGATCAAATGATGAATTGATAAGCCCAATGTCAAGGTACTTTTTTGACCAACTTGCGCTTATAACGGAGGTAACAGGAGTGAGCCTACCTTATGAAAAACTATTGGAATTTCAAATTGTATAGATTTTCTATCATTGTTTTTCAAGTAAAGCTGAGTGTTTTAATATACACCAGTTATCAAACATACGCATTTATGTCTTACATATTATTTTGCATATTTTGTTAATTATTATATTGGCTATCAAGATTGCACTATACATTTACATGTAGTACGTTTAAAGAAATATATTGAGACGAATCTAGTTGCAACTAATGAAGGGGCAGGGATTTTGCTAATGCACCCTCTCATGTATTTTTTCTTGTTGGGCCCCTGCCAGTGTTGTATGACATGCTCACAATCTCTCAAAGGAGGCATACAATTCATGCATGCAAATATTTAAATGAAAATGTGACGGAATTTCCTTGTATGCATGTGTTAACAATTTGGAAATAAATGCGGATTTTGCTAATGCACCCTCTCATGTATTTTTTCTTGTTGGGCCCCTGCCAGTGTTGTATGACATGCTCACAATCTCTCAAAGGAGGCATACAATTCATGCATGCAAATATTTAAATGAAAATGTGACGGAATTTCCTTGTATGCATGTGTTAACAATTTGGAAATAAATGCGGATTTTGCTAATGCACCCTCTCATGTATTTTTTCTTGTTGGGCCCCTGCCAGTGTTGTATGACATGCTCACAATCTCTCAAAGGAGGCATACAATTCATGCATGCAAATATTTAAATGAAAATGTGACGGAATTTCCTTGTATGCATGTGTTAACAATTTGGAAATAAATGCGGATTTTGCTGAAATGTACAAATATATTTTTTAATAAACGTAAATAAATACTTGTAATAAACTAATTACTAATTCTTAACACCGAGATTCAATTTCTCATAAATTATTCCTATATATTATTATTGAATTCAAAAAGGTTTTCAAATAAGAAAATAATATCTAAAAAATAAGAAATTATGTTTCAACTTTCATAAAAAGAAATTGATTTACTAGAAAAATAGATTTTTGTAATGTAAGAGCCGCAAGTTGTTAACTTTCATATCGTTAGATTGGAATTAATGGAATGTACTTATTATACAATGTCATACAAGCCGTGCAGTGTAGTGTTTATCTTTTTTTAAATTATTTTGATGCAGTTTGATGTGTTGTCAATTATCGTTATAACGTTTGATGCAGGACTTGTCAATGAATTGACAAAACATGTTAATAAGTATACTGGAAACGGAACTTCACTATGACTTTATAGTGAACGTTTAGAAAACGTCTTATAACACGTCTTAAAAGGGTTTAGAAGACGTCTGGAAGACGCTTAGAAATGGCATCTATGTCAGGTGTAGAAGACGTCTTTAAAACGTTTATGAATGGTTTAGAAAACGTCTAGAAGACGTCCAGAAAACGTTTTAGAACATCACTTGGTTGACACTAGATGGCATTCCGAAACTTTAGAAATTCTGTTTTATAAGACGTTTTGAAGGCGTACCTTAAGACGTCTTACGATGTGTTATATCACTATAAGACGGATATAAAACTTTTCATTGTTTATTGAGAAAAATTTGCCTATATCTTTTCGTTACCACTTTTATAATGTGTGTTGTATTATAGATTGTTTTGAAATTGAAATTGAAAAGCCATCGGATCCACTAGTGCAATATAAAAACAACAACACAATGAAATTCTTATTGGGTGTAACATCAAGTGGATTTATTATTATTGTTTTAAATGGTTTTGGAGAACGCACGTCAGACCATGAAGTAGTAATACAAATTGGTTTTTTAGACGACCTGCAATGAAATAATCTCAGATAGCTGTTTCAAATTTCTGAATCACCATTTGTCGTTAAAGAAATGTAAAATCATCCGACCAACTTCTATTAAAAATATTTTCCAATGACGAAAGAAGAATCACTAAGAAGCAAATTGATTGCGGCTAGTAGAATAATTGTAGAAAGGATTATTCGAAGAATTCGTGAATAATAGCTCTTATCACCGCATTCGTTAATAAAGATCAAAGCTATAGGTCTGCTTGATGAATTTGTAAATATTTGCTGTGGTTTATGTAACATTCAAAATAAACTTCATAATTGATTTGTTTTTATGTATCTTATAATTAACATTAGCTAATGTTCTTCGGAAAATCGTGGTGAAAGTTAATCACCTTGGCTATTTTGCTGAAGCTTTGGGTTCGATTCTAATCGATTCTATACATATTGCGTTATTATATATCGATGCAATAATGTAAATCAATCACCAATATAACGCGATGTATATTTTGAAATTTTAGCTTAAAATTGAACCAAACGAAATGCTTAGAAATAGAAAACCAGAGTTAAAATTAGGTTGGGCCTAATGTTGGGGCTGGCTGGGCTTGGGGCGGATTTTCGACATGGCAGTTTGGGCCGGGCTTGGGCCTGATGTTTTAATTGGTATTTGAAATATAAGAAAAAATTCACTTGAAAACTTAAAATTGATAAATAACATTCGCTTTAAATTTAATTAGCCTTGCATTGTTGTTTGAAGAACACTTCTAACATCTAAATTTTGTCTACTACAAGCAAAGAGCGTTTCTGAAAACTCCATTTACTTTGAGTTGATTTAAGTTTGCAGAGAATTTTAGTAATTGAATATGTAAGAATTTATAAGTTCTCTAAATGATAAAAAGGACTATTGCGTTCCTTGTAATAATTAGTTGTAACAACACTGTTATTACTAAATTTGTGGTGGCTGTAGGAAGAAATTATAAAAGGGACATAATACTCAGCAGGGATTACAATATTTTATAGAGTGGATACTTCAAAAAAGTATTATAATAATGACTCTAAATACCAATATTTTTTCAACTTCTGGTATTCAGGCCACCTGCGTATGCTTATCTCCTTGTTGCAAGCATACATTTAAACATTAATAAACAAAAATACAAGCAAATTATCCGTATATTTACTACCTCTTATTTTAAGGGATATGTTGCTTGGATATGCAGGAAGAATTATTTTTCTTAAAACATTACATTAAATTATTCTAGTAAAAGAAATTAACAACATTTTAAATAAAATTCGTGTAAAAAATTGAAATAAACACATATTTCATTTTCATATAGAATTTATTTTTAAGAAATGATTGGGTAAAATAGTAGCAGAATAGATAAATGCCCTTGTTGTGGTTCCCTTTTCTTAAGGTTTGTTTACATGCAAATGGCTAATTGCAATAATCAATTTCAGTTTAAAATTGGCAGTTTTGACATACCAGTTAATAATAATATATCTAGAGATTAAGGATATTGAAAGATCTGTTGTACAATCGCCATTATCTCACTTAATGCTACAATACTATTAATGGCATCATTTTTATGTTTTCCAAAAAAAGTATACGGAAAATTTTAAAATGTAAGCAGTTTCATTTATAAAAGGAGGGGACGCACCTCTTATACATCGTGCTCTCTGATTTTTGAGACTATTATTTTGTGAGATGAAATCGTTTAACTATTTTAAGAAGAAACAAAAGCTAAAAAAATTCTAAACAATTTCGGATTAATCTATGAATAAATTTAAAACAATTTAGAAAATTTTTGTCTTCATTGCTAACGTTTTTGAAAATCCACATTCAACAATATTCCGTAGCCAAATGCAATCATTTACAGGAAGGACTTACATCGGCTCCAGGAAGGATTGAACTCCCAATAGCACCTTGGCCTAAGGCCCTGTATGACACGTTTATAGTATTAAGTTTAACAATGCAATTTGAGTTTCAAAAGAATATAATTAGCATTGTTGATTGATGTGCACCTATGCACATATTAAGCAATACATTATGCAAATTGTCCTATCAAATTCATATTGTAGTGAATATGGGCCTCTATTAGTGGCGAAAAAAAATAATTTGGGCAGGGCCTAAAAAACCGGCCCAATTCCAACACTGTAGAAAACCATTCAATTATTGCTCTAATATAGGTTTATTAAAACAAGAAACCCACAACCGAAATTAGGAATACAGCACTCACTTCTGTGCAAAATAAAAAAGAATCAAATCCATATAAGTAATAAATACATTGTACATTTCTTTTTAGCAATGTTACCAACAGTTTCTAATTAAAATGAGCGTCATCTTTAAGCGACTGCTCAAGATTACTTATTTAATTGTTATACAAAGCTTAGGATATACGTAAAATTCCAAAAATTTAATGATCTACTTACAATAGTTGTTATATAGTCTGAATCGAAATGTTCTTCAATGATAAAGACGTCACTGGTTTGTTCAAAGTCGAAATTTGCAATGCAGAAGCATGTCAATTCTTTTTGATAGACAAACATTTGCCGTTGAATTTGTGCACTGTATTTATCACGCATATTAAAATTTTCGTCAAAGTAGTAGCACATGTGGCCTTCCAAAACCATAATGTCCATTAAACCACCAATCGATCCGACAAGTACCACATTTTCAGCGTGAACCCAAAACTCAGATGTTCCCAACTAAAAATGAAATTGACAATCAATAGATAATCATCAATCTACTCCCTAAATACACACTGCTATAT
>CABFPE010000857.1:214138-236111 GCA_900660155.1 Hofstenia miamia | reverse complement strand
CAGTCCCTCTGTTAAAGATATCACGAATCGTCAGCTTTCCATCAATACACAATCAAAATAATAAATAATTACCTGTCTTTGTTTACAACTACAGTTAATCATTAGCTATTCATGTTATCGATTTCCCTCACAAATTAAATTTGAGCAACACGTTTAGCACCATCGAGGGGACATAACTAGCCACTTTCTTCTTGTTTTTCTTTACTCGCCATTTCAGTTGAATTAGTGGAGTCTCAACACACAGAGGGGGAATGCATAATAAATTTTCCTTCCGAATATTGCGTTCCAAATCTGCAAATGGAGACTTCGTTTGTAAACTAGCAGTCCCAATCGTAACTGGATAGTTGATCTGAGCATGTTTAATTGTATCCCAAAATCGGTTTCTTAATCCATATTTTCGTAATTCCTCAATCTGTTTGCTAGATATCTTAATTTGGGCAGTAGTGCATTCTATGTCCAGAGCTACTTGTTGCCCTGGGGATTGTAGAATGACCAATTCCTCTTTTGAAAACATCTCAGTTAAACACCACTTCATCATTCCAAGCACATCCTTTTCACTATTTTCCACTAGTACTCTCTTTTGAGTCAACAACTCTTTATCGAAGTCAGAAGGGTCATGCTTGAGCATGAGAATCCTTTCATTTTCAGTAATTGACCATTGAGGGGTAGGATGAGGTGATCCACCAAATTTCTCTAAATTAGCTTTCTCAATAAGGTCACGGATTTGTGGAGATAATTGAACTGAGGATGTAGCCAATAATTCATCTTCTCTAAAAAACTGTTCAGGAGTCTTCATGATCTGTTCAAATATAGTGATAGGAATTATTTTTCCTTCTTTCTCAACCTGTCTGGCGGATTCCACGAACTTTCCATATCCGCACTCTGGATAGGATATTCTGTGTGCATCAAAGAAATTTTCATTCTTCTCTATCACTCCACTTGTTCTTATTAACTCCAAAAATGTTTGCATAGAACCAGGTTGTCATTCAATTAATCTTTTAGTGCTTAACAGGGCATTATCCGAAGAAAATATTGCGAACTTAGTTTCAGCGGTCACACCCCACATATACTTTTTCATCGTTTCAGAAAAAATATTGATGTCCGACGGACAAATTCCCAAATGGTTGCTAATCAAGATAATTGACATTTTTCCTGTTATACTACTCGCCCCCACCAGTTGGGCATAATATTTTTTGTAATGGTCCATAGCTCTTTTTGTTTTGCAGGGTGAAGCTGGCGGTGTACATTTGTGTAATAACCAGTTCTTCACTTTCCATGTAAGTGGACAGACA
Source organism: Hofstenia miamia (assembly GCA_900660155.1). Lineage (NCBI taxonomy): Eukaryota > Metazoa > Xenacoelomorpha > Acoela > Hofsteniidae > Hofstenia > Hofstenia miamia. The sequence continues at coordinate 234,819 of CABFPE010000857.1, read as the reverse complement.
GCTATCTCATGATCTGCCATTTTGGACATTGTTTTCCGTTTGGTCTGATTGATCGGTAAAATTATATGAGGGTCTCTAGTTAAATAGATAGCCATGATCCATATTGCACCTCTTGCATAAATGTCAGGCACTTTTTCTTCTGAAAACAACTGCGACTTAAAGTTTTTCTGATCTTGCATGTCATAGGAAAACTTGATTTCTTGTAATAATCGCTCAACAGATTGATGATATTGAGAACTGGGACTTTTTATTTGTAAGTTGGGCCAATCAGACTTGGGGTTTTTTGTAGCTTTGATGTCTGACCATATAGCCTGGATTCCTTGTAAGGTTTCAACACTTTGGGCAAAAGTGAAACTGACCCTCATATCTGTTACTGTGTGTATAGAGTTTACATTTAGTACTTCCAATGTTTGTGCCTGCAATATGGTATCAATTAATAATTTTTTATCCACTGCTAATCTATGTGAGGGAATTTTTTCACATAACATAAGATCTGTAAATAATAGTTTAGTAACTGATAGCATATGAGTGTGTTGCATAGATATTTGACTATAGGTAGATTGATAAAGAATAATAAAATTCTCCATTCTGTAGTGAAGGCTTTCTATTGCTTCAGGGATGCTGTCCTCATATTCTTCCCTGAGCACTATTACAAGTCATATTCCTTCAACTTTTGCTATCTGATATGCAATTTCTATCTGCTCCATTATCTGTTCATCTTGTATTTCATGAATTCTCAAGAAATATATTACTAAAAGGTTTGGGAAATCAATATTAATGCATTCAAAACTTCTAATTGTGCTTCCATTATTTAGAAATTTGCAAAGATTGTAGATTGAAAAGTCTTCATCAAAAGAAATATGCACTGTACTTCTCCAATATGAGCGACTAATTCCTTCAAGCATGCTTGAATCATAACATATTATAGAATTTATTTGAGGACGTCTTTCTGCATCAATTATAAAAGGTATTATATCAATAGAACAACTTAACTGTCTGGTATTGTATGTCCATTGTAATTGGTTCTGGGTTTCTTCTGAAATATTATCATGAATGTAGTGTACTGCTCTACATGTAGCTATAAAATAGGGGTGTAGTGTTTCTTCACCAACTTTCAACATCTTTTTCTTTCGTTCTTCTGTCTTCCTGGATCGGACTGTTGAAGTAACGGAACTATTAGAGGTTGAGGGGGCTATCGAATCACTCTTTGGGGAGGTATTTACATTTTGTAAAGCACTAAATGGGGTATGTATATTTTGTGTTTTTAGAGTTTGTGAGGTTTTTGTTGCCAGCTCTGCTCGCGCACATGGAAGTACGTGTCCCCCCACGTAGTAGTGAGATGATGAGGACAGTGTCAATGCTGTCTGCTCTCCTAATCATGGAGCTACGTGTCTCCCACATGGTATAGGACTCTCCTCAGCACCTTCATGTCGTCCTCTTTTGTTTTCACGTGCCTCATCAAGCAAAGATACGTGTCTCCCACGCCTAGATGAGGATGTGCCATCATGTCTGCTAACCTCCATTCTCCTTCTCACTCGTTGATGGGGTGGAGGAGCTGGCGACTCTCATTTTTTCTTCCCTATCGGTATCATTCCTAAACATATCTATAAGGTTAAGGTCCCAAATATTGGGATCATAAGTTTGATTGTCTCTGGCCCGCCTTGGAGGCAACACTTGTTGGCCACAATTATTTACAATATCATGTTCAAAATCAGTATCATAGAAGTCTTCCTCAGCAAACTCAGTTAAATTATCATAAGTTGCAAATTCATCAATACCATTATCAACTAATGTAAATTCATTATTGTCATCAATGATTACATTCTCAATATCTTTGATTGTTTGTTTTAGTCTCTGAAAATGTACGGTTTTACCATTATTAAGTGTGTATGTGTTGTGGTCGAGCACTTTCTCCACAGTGAATGGACCTTGCCAGTTATTGGCTAATTTTCGTACTTGATTGTGATCAGTTGTTACACAAGGTAGATATGCAAATACTTTATCTCCTCGTTGATGTGATTCACCATATAATTTTTTATTAAACATTCTCTTTTGTCTTATACAAGATTGACTAGTGTTGTGACAAATGGTTAAGTGAATCTGCTGCATATCACGTAACAACTGATTTACATATTTATCTAAGGTAATTTCTGAATAGTTAGGATACATCATCGATAAAGAGGTTAATGCTTCGCGGCCAAACATAGCTTTAAATGGACTGACCCCAGTTGTAGAATGAACTGAGGTATTATAAAAAAATTCGATACATTCTATTACCCGACGCCAATCTTTCCCTGCTGCTCGTGATAATGCCACCCTGATTAATTTTATTAGAGTTCTGTTTAGCCGTTCCACTAAACCATTGGCTTGAGGGTGGTATGCAGTAGTAAAATCATGTATTATTTCTAATTCAGACATAAGGGTTTTCATCAAATTACTTTCAAACTGTGGACCATGATCCGAGATAAGCCAAGACATAGGGCCATATTTTAAAATCCATTCCTTCACTATCTTATCAGCTACCTTTTCAGCGTGTGTGCTATCCATTGGAATTATTCTAGCGTATTTAGTAAAATGATCTACTATCACTAAAAGATGCTGAAATCCATCACTGTCACGAGATAATTGCTCCAGGTCCATATGCACAATTTCATTGGGACTGGTGGCCGCACAACACTCTAATTCAGCCCATTGTTCTGGGAAATGAGAGGAGTTATTCAACAGACACTTCCCACATTTATCTATTACGTCCTGAACTGTTGATCTAATTCCAATGGTAACATACAAAGAGTTAAATGTCTTTTCAGTTTGCATAATTCCTAAATGTCCTCTTTCATGAACCCTTCTCACAAGATCCCTTTTAAAATATTCTGGAATAGCAAGGCTATTATTCTGACTCTTTGCATATAGTAGTCCTTTCTCTGTCATTGTCCAGTTATATTGATTGTAATACCTAATTGCAGTTGGTGAAAGGGGAAAGAAGGGGTCCTTCATCCTTTTCATAATATTGGAGAGTATGAGATCATTTTGTTGATGTTTAATAATTTCTTCTTCAGATATTTCTTTGCAGATTAAGATTGGCAAAATTTCTTTACCATTTCGATCAGCATTTATTTCGGGAATCAATTCATATTCAGTGTGTGGTATAAATGCAAATGGGATCTTCTCCCCAGCTGGCTTTTTTAAATCCCTTTCGTAGCTTGGCAATGCTGTCCAATAGTCAGCATTCAGATGTAAACGTCCAGGGCGATGTTTTATCGAAAAAGAAAAGTCGTTAAGATATTCTATCCATCTGGCTACTATATTGGACTTATCTCCTGAGAACTTATTAAGCCAAGCTAGTGCGCTGTTGTGGGTACGTACAATGAACTTATGACCTAAGATGAAATATTAAAATTTCTTGAGCTACTCCACTAAGGCTAACATCTTGAACTTACTACCTCTATAAAATATTGAAATTTCTTGAGCAACTCCACTAATGCTAACATCTTCAACTCCATTTATCTCTTGGCTCAAAACGCCACTAATGGCGACAGTGCTCGCATCACAGTCTACAATGAAATCCTTTGTATAATCAGGGGTATTTAATGATGGTATCTTTTTAAGCTCGGTTTTGATTCTTTCTAATGCTTCCTGCTCAGTCCATGTCCATTTGAATTCATGAGATTTTTTTAAGTAGTTGAGAGATGGATTTTGTTTTCTTGGCCAAATCTGGGACAAACATTCCGTAGTAATTTAAGAATCCCATGAGTCTCTGCACATTTTTTCGGCTTCTCGGTGTATCAATCTTTTCTAAAAACTGCTTGACATTGGTTTTTATTGAGATCCTTCCATGTTCTATTACTCTGCCCAAGAATGTGACTTTAATCTGCGCTAAAGAACATTTATTACCATTCACTTTAAGTCTGGCTTTCTGCAACAATTCCAAGGTCTGATTTAGTTTCTCAAGATGCTCATCAAAAGTGTCACTTGCTGTGAGGATATCATCAATATACGCTGAAATACCAGGTTTGAGAATGTTGGACTTGTTGGTCAATACTTTTGGTAACATAACGCTGAAAGGTTGCTGGGGCATTGCACAATCTGAAGGCCATATATTTCCATTCATAAAGGCCGTAGGGCGTAATGAATGTGGTTTTTGGAATGTTGGACGGACGCATCAGTACTTGCCAATAGGCTTTACATAAATCAAGGCAGGAAAAGAATTTATATCTACTGGCATTATATAGGAGATCCTCGATTCTAGGCAACAGATAAGCGTCTTTGACAGTGACATCGTTCAATTTTCTAAAGTTGATACATAGTCTGTACTTTTCCCCTTGCAGAATAAACATGGTGGGGGCAGCATAGGGACTATTGCTTCCCTGAATTATCCCACTCTCAATTAGATCCTTCAGAATTTTCTCATATTCTGATTTGAGATTTTCTGGAACCCTGTGGACAGGTAATCGAATCAGCTTATCCTGCTTTACCTCAATTGCATGTTCTTCTCCAATTGCTTGCCCCATGCTTATCATACCATAATTGAAAACTTTGCTCTTACTCTGAGGTATCGAAATGAGTGATCTTTTCTCCTTATCATTTAGATGTGAGTGGGTTTCATTATTTACAGTAGGGATCTTAACACTAGACAACTCTTCTAGATCATGAATGGCAGTACATATAGATAAGCAGGAAGTTTCTACACTCTCAACGCGAACTGGTACTCCTATTATCTGTACATTGGATTCATTAAATCATACAGGATGCGTCAATCCATTAAGAATGGTGACATAGGTCTTTCCTGAACTTACTTTGCATAGATTGGGTGAAAAAGAGATGCCTTTAATATATTTGCCTCTTTGTCCAGCTATCATCACTTCTTCATTCATCTCAGAATTCGAAAACACAGCTACTCGAGTCCAATGCTTAGCTTCTAAGTGGACGGGCTCATTTAAATCAAACACAACTTCTCGTTGGGGAATTGTAGCTAACTGTGTGGCTTCTTGATCTTTTATAGATATCGTATTACTTTTATAATCAATCACACATGAGTTTCTCTCTAGAAAGTCATTCCCCAAAATCAAATCATAGGGGAGTTGATGATTTGCTGTATCAATGACAATGAGATCTATTTCGAATTGTTCAGCACGAATTTTCAATGCGGCATTTCGTAGCTTTCCTTTCAATGAAATTAAATTTCCCAACGCATCAATGAGTTTAATATCAGATGAGGGATTTACTGAATCATGGGTAAAGCAAATGTCTTTACAACATTCATCACTGATGATTGAAGCAGCAGCTCCGGTGTCAATTGTAGCATTAATAATTCGTCCATTCATTTCCACAGGAATCAGGTTTTTCCTTATCAGATTAGTGATAACCAATACATCCCATGCGCGGTTTAAAGGAGTCAGTGCTCCATTTAATTTAAATGTGGTGATTCGTTCTCTGTCAAATCAACTAACAATGTGTTGGTGGAAGATGCAGCAGGATCATCAACCAAGAAGCCCTCGCCTTCAGCAACAATTTGGATCTTTGCCTTACAATTAGATTTTAAATGTCCTTTCTCGCCACAGTGGAAACACCTCACTGAGGCCATGTCAAAATCTTTCTTCAAAATTGTTTTCTTGGGTTCATATCTCACTTTTGTCCCAGCTAATTCATGAAGATCTTTATCAATTCGACTAGAGTTATAAATCATGTAAACAACACTAATCGCCTTTCTGATAATCTTGTGCAGACTATCCTCCAGATCACATTTCATTTCCAGGCGACTATGAATAGAAGAGGGAAAACCCCTACAAATATAAGAGAAGAGGTCATGCCGAGAGTATTCAGGAGACAGACTGCTTAATCAAAAAAGTCTTTCAACTTGCATGATGTAATTATGAATGTCGTCCCCTCTCTTAAAAGACATATCACAAAGTAAAGTCTTGTATTGGTGTTTTATGTGAGGGGCTTGATAGTGATCCTCAAAAAACCCAACTAACAGTTGATAGTCAGTCTTGATATTCCGATCTAACATCATATATTGATTGTATGCTAAGCCACTTAAATACAGTGGAAACTGCGATACGGCACTTTCTTGAGAAGTTTTATAATGTTTCATGTGAAGTTCAAACAAAAAGAACCACTCATCAAAGGATTGCGAAACTGCATCAATTTGTCCAGTGAGCTTAGGCAATACTGAATGTTTACTGAGCACCAGTACTTGTCCAGGTGTCTCAAGAGGGAGAATAGAATGACGAAATCGTGGTCACCTATCTGAGGTATTGGTATTATCATTTAATGGAGTAGTAACGTCACTGATATGTTCTTTAGCTATCAGTACCACAGAAGTGCTGCAAAATGGCTGCGCATTGACTGAAAGAGCGTAATCAGTTTGAGGGGTAGAAACTGTAGCAAGAGTGGATGCCTGAGTGAATGTAGGATGAGACACCAACAAAGTAGTACAAGATGAAACTGAAGTTGGGGGAATTACCATTGTACTTTCATCGCACTGAGAAGGTATCAACACATGAAAAAAGGCAGGATTTGAATTTTCACCCCCTCCTGATCGAATCATCTGCGCCAATTGATCAGTGATCTTCTCAGCCCAATCTCCTAATGCTTCATTTAATGTAGCATGGGTAACAAAGTCATCAACAGAGGCTTTTAAGTTGCGCTTCCTCTGACTTTGCAATATTATTCTTAAGTTCATGGATTTGTAGCTCCAATACAACAGTGGATTCTAGCATCCGCATTTCCATCTTCTGGTAAGCAACATGTTGGGTGTTGAGTTCAGCTGGAGAGACTCAACTTGACGCTCACTGTCCATTCTCATAGATACCTGCTGTGATAATGCGTCTTTCAGGTGCTCAATCTCCATTTGCTGAGTATCAAAGTGTGGCAGGGAGCTCATCACATTATCAACATGATTATATGGACGGAATGGAATCAGGGGAGCATTCTGCATATTCAAGACTTGACGGAGATGTGGCTGAAGATTGGGGCTGCCAGTACTAGCGTTCAGGTATGGACTAGTTGATGCATTTTGATCTCACCTTTGAGCAGTTTGGGTTGGAGAGAAATTTAACAACGATCCAACCGTGCAAGGGGCAACGTCCTGGTTGCCATCGCTTGCACAGGGGACACTTTGATCCAGAGAAATCCCAAAAGTAGAAGAGTAAGTAACAGTCCGACTTGAATCCATTTAAGTAAGAATCAAACAACAAACAATACACAAGAAAATAACCAGTATAACTGACAGATGGGAGTACTTTCCAAACATAAGAGAGACCCACAACTCATAAGAAAAATCACAGGATACAAGCCCAAAAAGCGGGATACAGCGGCATTTGGTAATAAATCCAACACATAAAGCACTGAGACAAAAACAGAATTTTGAAGGGTAAAGACCCACACATAAAAAGTGGAACATGTAAAATTAAGGTTGCCTTTCCAATGGAGAGAAAAAGAATAAGTACACATCGGGTGGTAGATTTGTACTGAAATCCAGTTGCAGTCAGAGGAAACAACTATCCCAGCTGACCAACACCACAACCAAAACTGAAACCAAATCCAAACCATCAGAAACACAACAGATAAATAAATCGTTATCACGTCAGCATCCTGTCATGGTTGCCATGTAGAATTGTGGGCTGTAATTGTAATTACACTATAGAACTAATTGACTCTGCAGAAGGTTTTACATAGAGATATGATGACAGCCCCGATTCTGGGGAAATGGGTTAAGAGAGAACTTATACAAATAAACATTGGTAATTCATCCAAGTAATCAATACTTTTAGGTGACTCCAAGATGACCAACTTACATGGCTTCCAGCCAAAGCAAAGTCTTTAAGAACATTGTAGTGCTCGACCTAGTGCATGGTGCTACCCTATTTGTCTCACTTATTAATTTCTATCTCATAGTAAAATAAACATCTCATTTTCATTGTTATCTCTCAGCTCACTTAATAATAGTCTGTAATTGCCAGACATTTGTGCTAGCCAACAAATTGGTATCTCACAGTGTCATAAACATTTCATTTTCATTGTTATCTCTCAGCTCACTTAATAATAGTCTGTAATTGCCAGACATTTGTGCTAGCCAACAGCATGGTATAATCACAGTGTCATACAGTATAAGTGCATGTATGTGTTTAACATAGAATGAAAGTTTTATTATTGCCTTATGTGTAACCATATCCATAACCTAATAGGTCCACAATTTGGGCTGGTAAGATCTGCCAATCTCCAGGAGCTACATGTTGCCCTGTACTTTTAAAAAGCACTCCCAAATTGTTGCTGCACTTAAGCAATTATTTACATATTCAAACACAATAATTACCTAGCCTTTGTTAAAAACAACAGTTAATCATTAGATAGTCATGTCATTGATTTTCCCTTGCAAATTAAATTTGAGCAACACATTTAGCACCATTGAGGGGACATAAAAAGATAACTAACTTTCATAAACCCAAGCTTGAAATTAAATATTACGTCATGGTGATGTTAATACAATCAAAATAGAAATGAATAATAATCACGAAAATTTCCCTGAGTGACTCTACATGCCCCCCTTTGCTCAAATTAATTCTGTGGCAGTAGGTGGAGAGTGGGACCCAAGACTATTCAGTGAGTGGCTCTGACCATTTCCATAGCTAATTCTCCTTCCCATTCTTTTAATTCAGCATACTGAGGCTCACGTGAAAGTTGCATTAATACCTCTCCCTGAGTAACAACTTCATCTCTTAACTTGAAGTAGCATAGTGTAGGCAATCTATCACTGATGGGACAATTCTTTCTTAAATTGTTTAAAAGGTGAGTGAATGTATCATGAAATCTTTCATAGAGGCAAAATCCTTTCAATGCAATCATTAAAGTCATCAATGCATCCGTGTCGGACGTATGAGCATCCTTGGCTCAAATAGTGGTGGCTGGGTAAAAATGTTCAAACACATCTCTTAGAGACCCCATGCAGGTTGCATGGTCCATAAATATGGAACAGAACTCTTGTACCTGATTCAATGTCATATCATCTGGATTGGACACGTCAGCTCAGAGCATTGTGATTTTTTCTATCCTTTTCATGACATCATAGTATCTTGTGGCAGTTTCTACGTTGTTGATCCACATAAGATCTCCAACAGCTTGAAATAGAATTAATACCTGAGGATCAGTATTTAGTAAGGTTTCATGTATCTTCCTTAATTGCTCATTTACTGCAGTTCCTTTATTAAAAATGTCATGAATAGTCAACTTTCCATCAATGAAGATTCTTTCCTTGTTATCACTTGCCAGTAACTTTTCACGTACTAACTGGTATTCATCAGTTTTACTCAGTTTATTTGCCTCAGCACTAGTGCTCACAAAATTTAATTTTTTGGGTAGATGGGCTGACACTTTCTTCTTGTTTTTCTTTACTCACCATTTAGGTTGAATTAGTGGAGTTTCAACACAAGGAGGGGGAATGCATAATATATTTTCCTTCCAAATATTGCGTTCCAAATCTGCAAATGGGGATTTCATTTGTAAACTAGCTGTCCCAATTGTAACGGGATAGTTGATCTGAGCATTCTTAATGGTATCCCAAAATTGGTTTCTTAATTCATGTTTTTGTAACTCCTCAATCTGTTTGCTAGATATCTTGATTCAGGTGGTAGTACATTCTACGTCCAGAGCTACTTGTCACCCTTGAGACTGTAGAATGACCAATTCCTCTTTAGTAAACATTTCAGTTAAGCACCACTTCATCATTCCAAGAACATCCTTTTCACTATTTTCCACTAGCACTCTATTTTGAATTAGTAAATCTTTATCAAAGTCAGAAGGGTCATGCTTGAGCATGAGAATCCTCTAATTTTCAGTGATTGACCATTGAGGAGTTGGATGAGGTGATCCACCAAATTTCTCTAAATTAACTTTCTCAATAAGTTCATGGATCTGAGGAGATAATTGCACTGAGGATGTAGCCAATAATTCTTCTTCTCTAAAAAACTCTTCAGGGGTCTTCATAATCTGTTCAAATATAGTGATAGGAACTATCTTTCCTTCCTTCTCCACATGTCTGGCTGATTCCACGAACTTTCCATATCCGCACTCTGGGATTCCACGAACTTTCCATATCCGCACTCTGGATAGGATATTCTGTGTGCATCAAAAAAATTTTCATTCTGCTCTATCACTTCACTTGTTCTTACTAATTCCAAAAATGTTCGCATTGATCCCAGCTGTCATTCAATTAATCTTTTAGTGCTTAGCAGGGCATTATCAGAAGAAAATATTGCGAACTTGGTTTCAGTGGTCACACCCCATATATACTTTTTCATTGTTTCAGAAAAAATATTGATATCCAACAGACAAATTCCCAAATGGTTGCCAATCAATATAATTGACATTTTTCCCGTTATACTACTTGCCCCCACCAGTCAGGCATAATATTTTTTGTAATGGTCCATAGCTTTCTTTGTTTTGCAGGGTGAAGCTGGCAGTGTGCATTTGTGTAGTAACCAGTTTTTTACTTTCCATGTAAGTGGACATACAGCTATCTCATGACATGCTGTCTTGGACATTGATTTTCATTGGGTCTGATTGATTGGTAAACTTATATGTGGATCTCTAGTTAGATATATAGCAATAATCCATATCACTCCTCTTGGATAAATGTCAGGCACCTTTTCTTCTGAAAACAACTGCGACTTAAAGTTCTTCTGATCTTGCATGTCATAGGAAAACTTTACTGCTCGTAATAATCGCTCAACAGATTGATGATATTGAGAACTGGGACTTTTTATTTCTAATTTGGGGCAATTGGACTTGGGGTTTTTAGTGGCTTTTATTTCTGACCATACTGCCTGAATTTCTTGTAAGGTTTCAGCACTTTGAGCAAAGGCAAAACTGACTCTCATGTCTGTTACTGTGTGTAGAGATGGGGAGTTTACATTTGGCAATTCCAACATTTGTGCTTGAAGTATGTTATCAATTATTAGCTTTTTATCCACTGCTAACCAATGTGACGGAATTTTCTTGCATAGCATAAGGTCTGTAAATAATAGTTTAGTAACTGATATCAGATTTGTGTGATATTTGACTATAGCTAGATCAATAAAAAATAATGAAATTTAGCATTCTGAAGTGCAGATTTTCTACTGCTTCAGGGATACTGTCTTTGTATTCTTCCCTGAGCACCATTACGAGTCATATTCCTTCAACTTTTGCTATGCAGTATGCAATTTCTATCTGCTCCATTATCTGCTCGTCTTGTATTTCATTTATTCTAAAGAAATAGATTACTAAAAAGTTGGGGAAGTCAATATTAATGCATTCGAAACTTCTAATTGTGCTTCCATTGTTTAAAAATTGGCATAAATTGTAGATTGAAAAGTCATCATCAAAAGAAATATGCACAGTACTTCTCCAATATAAACAACTAATTCCTTCAAGCATTTTTGAGTCGTAGCATATTATAGAATTTATTTTTGGACGTCTCTCTGCATCAATTATAAAAGGTATTATATCAATAGAACAATCTAACTTTTTGGTATTGTAAGTCCATTGTAATTGGTTCTGCATCTCTTCTGAAATGTTATCACGAACGTAATGTACTGCTCAAAGATAGGGGTGTAGTGTTTCTTCACCAACTTTAGACATCTTTTTCTTTCGTTCTTCTGTCTTCCTAGATCTGACTGTTGAAGTGATGGTAGAGGAACTAACAGAGGTTGAGGGGGCTATCTAATCACTCTTTGGGGAGGTATTTACATTTTGTAATACACTAAATGGGGTACATATGTTTTGTGTTTTTAAAGTTTGTGAGGTTTTTGTTGCCAGCTCTGCTCATGCATGTGGAGGTATGTGTCCCCCACATAGTAGTGAGATGAGGATGGTGTTATTGCTGTCTGCTCTCCTAATCATGGAGCTACATGTTGCCCACATGGGATAGGACTCTGCTCAGCACCTTCATGTCGTCCTCTTTTGTTTTCACGTGCCTCATCAAGCAAAGATACATGTCTCCCATGCCTAGATGAGGATGTGCCATCATTTCTGCTAACCTCCATTCTCCTTCTCACTCATTGATGGGGTGGAGGAGCTGGCGACTCTCATTTTTTCTTCCCTATTGGTATCATTCCTAAACATATCTATAAGGTTAAGGTCCCAAATATTGGGATCATAAGTTTGATTGTCTCTGGCCCGCCTTGGAGGCAACACTTGTTGGCCACAATTATTTACAATATCAGTCTCAAAATCAGTATCATAAAAATCTTCCTCAGCAAATTCGGTTAGATTATCATAAGTTTCAAATTCATTGATACCATTATCAATTAATGTAAATTCATTATTGTCATCAATGATTACATTCTCAATATCTTTGATTGTTTGTTTTAGTCTCTGAAAATGTACAGTTTTACCATTATTAAGTGTATATATGTTGTGGTCAAGCACTTTCTCCACAGTGAATGGTCCTTGCCAATTTCCGTACTTGATTGTGGTCGGTTGTTACATGAGGTAGGTATGCAAATACTTTATCTCCCTGCTGATGAGATTCTCTTTTGTCTAATACTAGATTGACTAGTGTTGTGACAGATGGTTAAGTGAATCTGCTGCATATCATGTAACAACTGATTTACATATTTATCTAAGGTAATCTCTGAGTAGTTAGGATACATCATTGATAAAGAGGTTAATGCTTCATGACCAAACATAGCTTTAAATGGACTGACCCCAGTTGTAGAATGAACTGAGGTATTATAAAAAAATTCAGTACCTTCTATTACACGTCGCCAAATTTTTCCTACTGCTCATGATAAAGCCACCCTGATTAACTTTATCAGAGTTCTGTTTTGCAGTTCCACTAAACCATTGGCTTGAGGGTGGTACGCAGTAGTAAAATCGTGTATTATTTCTAATTCAGACATAAGGGTTTTCATCAAATTATTTTCAAACTGTGGACCATGATCTGAAATAAGCGGGGACATAGGGCCATATTTTAAAATCCATTCTTTTACTATCTTATCAGCTACTCTTTCAGCGTGTGTGCTATCCATAGGAATTATTCTAGCATATTTAGTAAAATGATCCACTATCACTAAAAGATGCTGAAATCCATTGTTGTCACGAGATAATTGTTCCAGGTCCATATGCACAATTTCATTGGGACTGGTGGCCGCACAACACTCTAATTCAGCCCATTGTTCTGGGAAATGAGAGGAGTTATTCAACAGACACTTCCCACATTTATCTATTACGTCCTGAACTGTTGATCTAATTCCAATGGTAACATACTGAGAGTTAAACGTCTTTTTGGTTTGTATAATTCCTAAATGTCCTCTTTCATGAACCTTTCTCATGAGATCGCTTTTAAAATATTCAGGAATAGCAAGGCGATTATTCCGACTTTTTGCATATAGTAATCCTTTTTCTGTCATTGTCCAGTTATATCGATTGTAATACCTAATCACAGTAGGTGAAAGGGGGAAGAAGGGGTCCTTCATCCTTTTCATAATATTGGAGAGTATGAGATCATTTTGTTGATGTTTAATAATTTCTTCTTCAGATATTTCTTTGCAGATTAAGATTGGCAAAATTTCTTTACCATTTTGATCAGCATTTATTTCGGGAATCAATTCATATTCAGTGTGTGGTATAAATCCAAATGGGATCTTCTCCCCAGCTGGCTTTTTTAAATCCCTTTCGTAGCTTGGCAATGCTGTCCAATAGTCAGCATTCAGATGTAAACGTCCAGGGTGATGTTTTATCGAAAAAGAGAAGTCGTTAAGGTATTCTATCCATCTGGCTACTATGTTGGACTTATCTCCTGAAAATTTTTTAAGCCAGGCTAGTGCACTGTTGTCAGTGCGCACAATGAACTTACGACCTAATATAAAATATCGAAATTTCTTGAGCGACTCCACTAAGGCTAACATCTTGCATTTGGTTGCTCTGTAATTTTTCTCAGCAGCTCATAGTTTTCTACTAAAATATTGAACCAGGCTTTCAACTCCATTTATCTCTTGACTCAAAGCGCCACTAATGGCGACAGTGCTAGCATCACAGTCTACAATAAAATCCTTTGTATAGTCAGGGATATTTAATGATGGTATCTTTTTAAGCTCGGTTTTGATTTTTTCTAGCACTTCCTGCTCAGTCCATGTCCATTTGAATTCGTGAGATTTTTTAAGTAGTTGAGAGATGGATTTTGTTTTCTCAGCCAAATCCAGGACAAACATTCCGTAGTAATTTAAGAATCCCATTAGTCTCTGCACATCTTTTCTGCTTCTGGGTGTCTCAATTTTTTCTAAAAGTGCATTGGTTTTTATTGAGATCTTTCCATGTTCTATTACTCTGCCCAAGAACGTGACATTAATCTGCGCCAAAGAACATTTATTACCATTCACTTTAAGTCCAGCTTTCTGCAACAATTCCAAGGTCTGATTTAGTTTCTCAAGATGTTCATCAAAAGTGGTGCTTGTTACAAGAATATCATCAATATACGCTGAAATCCCAGGTTCAAGAATGTTGGAATTGTTGGTCAATATTTTGGTGACATAGTGCTGAAAAGTCGCTGGGACATTGCACAACCCGAAGGCCATATATTTCCATTCATACAGGCCGTAGGGTGTAATGAATGCTTTTTTTGGAATTTTGGACGTACGCATTGGTACTTGCCAATAGGCTTTACATAAATCGAGGCTGGAAAAAAAATTATATCTACTGGCATTGTATAAAAGATCCTTGATTCTAGGCAATGGATAAGCATCTTTGATCACGACATTGTTCAATTTTCTAAAGTTAATACATAGTCTATACTTTTCCCCTTGCCAAATAAACATGGTTGGGGCAGCATAGGGACTATTGCTTCCCTGAATTATTCCACTCTCGATTAGATCCTTCAGAATTTTCTCATATTCTGATTTGAAGTTTTCTGGAACCCTGTGGACAGGTAATCGAATCAGTTTATCCTGCTTTACCTCAATCACATGTTCTTCTCCAATTGCTTGCGCCATGCTTATTGTACCATAATTAAAAACTTCACTCTTACTCTGAAGTATTGAAATGAGTGATCTCTTCTCTGTATCATTTAGATGTGAGTGGGTTTTGTTATTTACAGTAGGGATCTGAACACTAGACAACTCTTCTAGATCATGAATGGTGGTACATATAGACAAGCAGGAGGTCTCTACACTCTCAACCTGAACTGGTACTCCTATTATCTAAGGATCTAATTCATTAAATCACACTGGATGTGTCGATCCATTAAGAATAGTGACATAGGTTTTTCCTGAACTTACTTTACATAAATTGGGTGAAAAAGAGATGCCTTTAATATATTTGCCTCTTTGGCCTGCTATCATCACATCTCCATTCATCTCGGAATTCAAAAACACAGCTACTCGGGTCCAATGCTTAGCTTCTAAGTGGACAGGCTCATCTAAATCAAACACAACTTCTCATTTGGGAATTGTAGCTAACTGAGTGGCTTCTTGATCTTTTATAGATATTGTATTACTTTTATAATCAATCACACATGAGTTTCTCTCTAAAAAATCATTCCCCAAAATCAAATTGTAGGGGAGTTTATGATTTGCTGTATTGATGACAATGAGATCTACTTTGAATTGTTCAGCATGAATCTTCAAAACGGCATTTCGTAGCTTTCCTTTCAATGAAATTAAATTTCCCGACGCATCAATGAGTTTAATATCAGATGAGGGATTTACTGAATCATGGGTAAAGCAAATGTCCTTGCAACATTCATCACTGATGATTGAAGCAGCAGCTCTGGTTTAGATAGTGGCATTAATAATTCGTCCATTCATTTCCACAGGAATTAGGTTTTTCCTTATCAGATTAGTAATAACCAATACATCCTGTGCACGTTTTGAAGGAGTCAGTGCTCCATCTAATTTAAATGTGGTGATTCGTCCTCTGTCAAATGGACTAAAAGTGTGTCAGTGGAAGGGGTCATCAACCAAGAAGCCCTCATCTTCAGCAACAAGTTGGATCTTTGCCTTACAATTAGATTTTAAATGTCCTTTCTTGCCACAGCAGAAGCATCTCACTGAGGCCATGTCAAAATCTTTCTTCAAAATTGTTTTCTTGGGTTCATATCTTGCTTTTGTCCCAGCTAATTCATGAAGATCTTTATCAATTTGACTAGAGTTATAAATCATGTAAACAACACTAATTGCCTTTCTGATAATCTTGTGGAGACTATCCTCTGGATCACATTTCATTTCCAGGCGACTATGAATAGAAGAGGGAAACCCCTACAAATATAAGTTTAGGAGACAGACTGCTTAATCAAAAAAGTCTTTCAACTTGCGTGATGTAATTATGAATGTCGTCCCCTCTCTTAAAAGACATATCACAAAGTAGAGTCTTGTATTGGTGTTTTCTGTGAGGGGCTTGATAGTGATCCTCAAAAAACCCAACTAACAGTTGATAGTCAGTCTTGATATTCCAATATAACATCATATATTGATTGTATGCTAAGCCACTTAAATACAGTGGAAACTGCGATATGGCGCTTTCTTGCGAAGTTTTATAATGTTTCATGTGAAGTTCAAACAAAAAGAACCACTCATCAAAGGATTGCGCACCTGCATTGATTTGTCCAGTGAACTTAGGCAACACTGAATGTTTACTGAGCACTGGTACTTGTCCAGGTGTCTCAAGAGGAAGAATTGAATGACGAAATCAGGGTTGCCTATCTGAGGTGTTATCATTTAATGGACTAGTGACATCACTGATATGTTCTTTAGCTGTCAGTACCACAGCAGTGCTGCAAAATGGCTGTGCATGGACTGAAAGAGTGTCATCATTTTGAGGGGTAGCAACTGTAGCAAGAGTGGAGGCCTGAGTGAATGTAGGATTAGACACCAATGAAGTGATACAAGATGAAACCAAAGTTGGGGGAATTATCATTTTACTTTTATCACACTGAGAAGGTATCGACATGTGTAAAAAGGCGGGATTTGAATTTTCACCCCCTCCTGATCAAATCATCTGCGACAATTGATCAGTGATCTTCTCAGTCCAATCCCCTAATGCTTCATTTAAAGTAGCATGGGTAACAAAGTCATCAACAGAGGTTTTTAACAATTGCTTTTCCTCAGACTTTGCCATATTATTCTTAAGTTCATGGATTTGTAGCTCCAATGCAACAGTGGATTCTAGCATCTGCATTTCCATCTTCTGGTAAGCAACATGTTGGGTGTTGAGTTCAGCTTGGAGAGACTCAACTTGACGCTCACTGTCCATTCTCATAGATACCTGCTGTGGTAATGCGTCTTTTAGGTGCTCAATCTCCATTTGCTGAGTATCAAAGTGTGGCAGGGAGTTCATCAGGTGATCAACACGATTGTATGGACGGAATGGAATTGGGGGAGCATTCTGCATATTCAAGACTCGATGGAGACATTGCTGGAGATCAGGGCTGCTAGTACTATCATTCGGGTACAGACTGGTTGATGCGATTTGATCTCGCCTTTGAGCAGTTTGGGTAGGAGAGAAATTTAACAACGATCCAACCGTGCAAGGGGCAACGTCCTGGTTGCCATCGCTTGCACAGGGGACACTTTGATCCAGAGAAATCCCAAAAGTAGAAGAGTAAGTAACAGTCCGACTTGAATCCATTTAAGTAAGAATCAAACAACAAACAATACACAAGAAAATAACCAGTATAACTGACAGATGGGAGTACTTTCCAAACACAAAAGAAACACACAACTCATAAGAAAAATCACAGGATACTAGTCCAAAAGTGGGATACAGCGGCATTTGGTAATAAATCCAACACATAAAGCACTGAGACAAAAACAGAATTTTAAAGGGTAAAGACTCAAACACATAAAAAGTGGAACATGTAAAATTAAGGTTGCCTTTCCAATGGAGAGAAAAAGAATAAGTACACATCGGGTGGTAGATTTGTACTGAAATCCAATGGCAGTCAGGGGAAACAACTATTCCAGCTGACCAACACCACAACCAAAACTGAAACCAAATCCAAACCATCAGAAACACAACAGATAAATAAATCGTTATCACGTCAGCATCCTGTCATGGTTGCCATGTAGAATTGTGGGCTGTAATTGTAATTACACTATAGAACTAATTGACTCTGCAGAAGGTTTTACATAGAGATATGATGACAGCCCCGATTCTGGGGAAAGGGTTTTAGAGAGAACTTATACTAATATAAACATTGGTAATTCATCCAAATAATCAATAATTTTAGGTGACTCCAAGATGACCAACTCACATGGCTTCCAGCCAAAGCAAAGTCTTTAAGAACATTGTAGTGCTCGACCTAGTGCATGGTGCTACCCTATTTGTCTCACTTATTAATTTCTATCTCATAGTAAAATAAACATCTCATTTTCATTGTTATCTCTCAGCTCACTTAATAATAGTCTGTAATTGCCAGACATTTGTGCTAGCCAACAGCATGGTATCATCACAGTGTCATACAGTATAAGTGCATGTACGTGTTGAACATAGAACGAAAGTTTTATTATTGCCTTATGTGTAACCATATCCATAACCTAATAGGTCCACAATTTGGGCTGGTAAGATCTGCCAATCTCCAGGAGCTACATGTCGCCCTGTACTTTTAAAAAGCACTCCCAAATTGTTGCTGCACTTAAGCAATTATTTTCATATTCAAAAAACAATAATCAAATAGCGAAAGAGAAAATGAACAGTAATTGAGGCTAGATAAAATCTATTAACCTTTCTCAACATTGTTTCTCAATTTATACAATTTCAAATAATTACCTGTTTTTGTTTACAACTACAGTTAATCACTAGATAGTCATGTCATCGATTTTCTGAATCGCGTCATGATGACGTTAATACAATCAAAATAGAAATGAATAATAATCACGAAAATTTCCCCAAATGGTTAAGTGAATCTGCTGCATATCATGTAACAACTGATTTACATATTTATCTAAGGTAATTTCTGAGTAGTTAGGATACATCATTGATAAAGAGGTTAATGCTTTCCAACCAAACATAGTTTAAACAGACTGACCCCAGTTGTAGAATGAACTGATGTATTATAAAAGAATTCAATACCTTCAATCACACGCCGCCAATTTTTTCCTGCTGCTCGTGATAAGGCCACCCTGATTAATTTTATCAGAGTTCTGTTTAGCCGTTCCACCAAACCATTGCCTTGAGGGTGGTATGCAGTAGTAAAATCATGTATTATTTCTAATTCAGACATAAGGGTTTTCATCAAATTATTTTCAAACTGTGGACCATGATCCGAGATAAGCGGAGACATAGGGCCATATTTTAAAATCCATTCCTTCACTATCTTATCAGCTACCTTTTCAGCATGTGTGCTATCCATTGGAATTATTCTAGCGTATTTAGTAAAATGATCTACTATCACTAAAAGATGTTGAAATCCATCACTGTCACAAGATAATTGCTCCAGGTCCATATGCACAATTTCATTGGGGCTATTTGCAGCGCAACACTCTAATTCAGCCCATTGTTCTGGGAAATGAAAGGAGTTATTCAAAAGACACTTCCCACATTTATCTATTACATCCTGAACTGTTGCGCTAATTCCAATGGTAACATGCCAAGAATTAAACGTCTTTTTGGTTTGTATAATTCCTAAATGTCCTCTTTCATGAACCCTTCTCATGAGATCCCTTTTAAAATATTCAGGAATAGCAAGGCGATTATTCCGACTTTTAGCATATAGTAGTCCTTTCTCTGTCATCGTCCAGTTATATCAATTGTAATACCTAATCACAGTAGGTGAAAGGGGGAAGAAGGGGTCCTTCATCCTTTTCATAATATTGGAGAGTATCAGATCATTTTGTTGATGTTTAATGATTTCTTCTTTGGATATCTCTTCTCGGATTAAGATTGGCAAAATTTCTTTACCATTTCGGTCAGCATTTATTTCGGGAATCAACTCATATTCAGTGTGAGGTATAAATCTGAATGGGATCTTCTCCCCAGCTGGCTTTTTTAGATCTCTCTCATAGCTGGGCAGTGCTGTCCAATAGTCAGCATTCAGATGTAAACGTCCAGGGCAATGTTTTATCAAAAAAGAAAAATCATTAAGATATTCTATCCATCTGGCTACTATATTGGACTTATCTCCTGAGAACTTTTTAAGCCAAGCCAGTGCGCTGTTGTTGGTACGTACAATGAACTTAAGACCTAATATGAAATATCGAAATTTCTTGAGCGACTCCACTAAGGCTAACATCTTGCATTTGGTTGCTCTGTAATTTTTCTCAGCAGCTCATAGTTTTCTACTAAAATATTGAACCAGGCTTTCAACTCCATTTATCTCTTGACTCAAAGCGCCACTAATGGCAACAGTGCTAGCATCACAGTCTACAATAAAATCCTTTGTATAGTCAGGGATATTTAATGATGGTATCTTTTTAAGCTCGGTTTTGATTTTTTCTAGCACTTCCTGCTCAGTCCATGTCCATTTGAATTCGTGAGATTTTTTAAGTAGTTGAGAGATGGATTTTGTTTTCTCAGCCAGATCTGGGACAAACATTCCGTAGAAATTTAAGAATCCCATGAGTCTCTGCACATTTTTTCTACTTCTTGGTGTCTCAATCTTTTCTAAAAACTGCTTAGCATTGATTTTTATTGAGATCCTCGGATGCTCTATTACTCTGCCCAAAAACGTGACTTTAATCTGCACCAAAGAGCATTTATTACCATTCACTTTA